>OU744448.1:25951143-26226143 GCA_916610825.1 Haliclystus octoradiatus
GTAGCAGAGTAAACTCATAATCTTTGAGTCAACGTTTCTAATATAGGCCGAAGTATACATTAAAATTATTAGTAGGTCTAGACCGAAGACCTATTAAATCTACTACGGTATATAAAATAGAGTAAGTTCTAATCTGATATTGATTTGTGTTTAGTTAAAGCAATAATATAAATTCTCTTTTGTTATTTGAATCAATCAAATAAGAAATGGGTCAAAACAATTCCATTCCTAAAAAGGCTAAGGATCACTCTCAGCATCTCTCTCCGTTTCTGTTTATTCATGAAGCAACATGTCCTTTCATTATCATCATAGTATGACAATATGTTTTGCTTTCAACGAACCTCAACTTTTTTAGGCAAAAGTTTGAATAATGTTAATGGCATAAGCACAACATATGCTTTTTATTAAGGGACAACCTACTTGGAAAGAAGTTTTAAGCAGTTGCTTATATCTTCTAGGTCTTCATTAATGCAAGTAGATTTAAGCCTTTGTAATATCTTTACCATCTGAAACCAAATAAAGTTAAAATTAGGCCTACATTATTTGAAACCCATCACATGCAAGAGAAATAGCTCCGCTACGCTCTTACAAAGGTAAAAAATTTTCTCGGACCTTGACCATGTGAAGAGTAAACTTTGAAAGAAAACCTATGGCCTAACAATCTAATTATTGAATCACATTTCTATTAAACAATGGTAAACAATGGTAAATATTAAGATATCAATTGATCTTACACGTTTCAAATGTTGAAAAGGTTTGTCTCTTCTCATTTGACTTGTATGTTTGAATAAAATTGTTTTTAAAACATTGCATTCTGAAAACAATGAAGATGACTTTAACTGTTTTGATGCAATTTCTATTTTTGGTTGACATCCCAGCCACAAATCTATAACATGAATGATAAATAATAATAATAATAATAATAATAATAATAATAATAATAATAATAATAATAATAATAATAATAATAATAATAATAATAATAATAATAATAATAATAATAATAATAATAATAATAATAATAATAATAATAATAATAATAATAATAATAATAATAATAATAATAATAATAATAATAATAATAATAATAATAATAATAATAATAATAATAATAATAATAATAATAATAATAATAATAATAATAATAATAATAATAATAATAATAATAATAATAATAATAATAATAATAATAATAATAATAATGAGGATCATAGACATTTTTATAGCGCCATTTCTTGAGGAGTCCAATGGCAGATTATGGCTGATTAATTAGATCAAAATAAAAAAATATTCTTTAAATAGATGGGTTTTTATCTTATTTTTGAATTGTTTGAGTGATTGACAACAACGGATTACAAATAACAATGACTAGGCCTAGTATTTAACTTAATTAGGTAGAATCATCAATCAATTAATCAATTCTGTAGCAAACAATATTATCCAAACACTTATGCTTTCTTTCAACAAAATTCTTTATTCCATATTACATCCTTGGTAAACGGTCTTAGCAAATCACAAAACACTTCTTTGTATAGTTTTACTGCCATCGAACAAACAATTCAAAACAACAACAACCAAACAAACAAAGACAAGGTATGCTATTATGTTTTTGCTGTAACTTCACACCGGGGTGGTTACTTGCTTACAATAAAGTTTCAACAATTTTTAGCGTTATACCATTTTAGCAACAGTTTTTAGCATTGTAAGAGATTATACACTTGATATAGATCATATCATATTTTTTTAATTTCATCAAATGAAAACCACTTGAGAATATTTGTTTGCGTTGTACTATCTACTATGTCATAATTACCAAATTAAACAGAATCAACATAGTAGGTGCGGCTTAAATTCTATCAACTCCTGTTTAAAAATTGCGGTATGGAAAAAATTTAAAATGCACTTAAACTTTCTTGCAACAAATTTTCAAAGATCATGACAAGCTGCGACAATTCCCAAAAATCTTGAAAGTTGCGAAACGCTTGCGATCAAGCCATTATCGACGAAATTGTGCAAAAGTTGTGGGTATTTCCCTTGTGCTCACTAAGCGGCACTTGTTTTTCGATTTTTTTTTATTTCATCAACTTTTAACTGTTGATATATAGGTAGGCTAGATTTAGATGGATCAGTATATTGAGACAATTACAAAAACTTGCTTAGGCTACAGAATATGTTACATTGTAGGCCTACTTACATAAATATGTGTTATATATGTGTTACCGGTATATATAACATATCTTTAAGTTGCAATGAGTTTTCAAAATTGTTGATAGGCAAATAAAGGAGAGTTGTTCTATAATATGTAGTCGAGTCCTAGCTTACATAGGGCATATTTGAAATGGAAGAACAATTTACATATCAAGGTTTCTACCAAATCATGATATTTTTGGGTCGTGGCTGAGGGTTCGATAAAATGGGGATTCCAGGATTGAGAGTCCGGGAAGGCTAGCACAAATCCAGGCTAGCAGAAAATCCACGCAACCAACATGTTGATACTTGGTACCATTTTGAAGCCAGTGACGTTGTGTGCTTCATACTGAAGTTTTATGCACGTGCGCTTTGAAAATTTAACTGCAGAAATGATATTCTTCAATTTTTATAAACGGGGCGACTACGGTCAGAGCGTCAAAACATAGCAAAGCGATGAAGAAGTAAAATATCAAGCTGTGAAACAATGGCAAATCCGTAATTAAGTGGGTGTCAAGTTTCTCATTCCATTCAAGTTTGACACGCTCCAGCTGTGATTTTGTGTAAACATTTCAGAGCACGTGTGATCCGTCGGCTTAGAATATATGGAAATAATATGGTGTAGTTAAATAGAATATCAAATTGCGGATGAAAAATCAAGTATGAAGTGCATTTAATTACAGATATGTCTCAATTTATATATGTCGAAGAGTTTGGTTTACTCTTGTTGATTTACGAGCATGTTTTGTTTTCGTTAGGGGCCGCTATCACTTGAATTTACGGCTTTCGATGACTATTTCGACACGCTAAAGGAATTATAAATATTAGCATGGTTTGTAATTTATGGATAATTTCATTGATTTCTCTGAGTAGATGAATGATGAAGCTTTCGATTGATGTCAATAAACATTTGTTTCGTGCATTGTTGAGAATTTAAATTCACTGTCCAGAGTCACCCCAGTCTGGCCGAAGTCACCCTGCTCAACTAGGGGTAAAAGAATGATCAAATACTCGGCACTCGAATATATTTAACTTTTCAACAATTAACACTTTTAAACATGGCACATTAGCTATTAAATGATATACGATTTATTTGCTTCGAGCGAAAAATAAAATAATTAGAAGTAAGAAACCGAAAAGCGTCCGATGTGTACCCGGTCTCCCCTAGTCTATTTATTTCCACTTTCTTTTTCCAAAATTTTAATTTTCAAAAATTTATACAAAACAAAATTATTTTGACTTCGTTAGCGGCCGCACCCTTGGTATTTCGTAGACAGATCGAATGTACACACTTGATCAGTTGACACTTAAGTCCAAAAAGCCATGCGTCTTTTCTAGCACTCTAGCAGACCTTGTAAGTTGTATCATAGTTAGGCCTATAAGGAGTTATTTGACGCATGTTTGAAGCAGAGCTATCTATTTAGAAGAGTTAGGACACGGTAGTCTGGGACCAAGTTTTTAGCGCGGCCAGCGACCATTGTTGATCCAAACTTGTTTAATTTGAGAAACGAAGGTTGCACGCGTTTATTATGGAGTTTTATATAATAATTTTACCTGAAATATAACAATAATTCATAAAAAGAATCTCAAGAAGTTTGAAGAAGACTTCAATCAATTAACTGGAAGCCTTTAGTAATGAAATAGTGGCATGTAAGCTTGCTGGAAGCGTGTTTAGAGCGTTGTTGTGGATTTGTAAGCTAAACAGCTTACCAATAGTGTGCGATATTGTGCACTCACTGCAAACTAATAAGCAGCTGTCGATAAATTGCAGATTATATGCCGTATAACCATAGACAGCTCTGCCATAACAACAGCTTAAATCAAATTTGGATTGAAGAATAAAGGAGATGTGGTATGCGAGGTTTTTATTATTCGTTATTTATTTTACAATATAGTAACATCATAATATGTTGGTCTTATAATCATTAACCTATCCTATTTTATGGCATCCCTCATCGCTATGGATCTTGACCCCTTTGAGGTTGCTTTCACAGCATTTGCTTGTTTTGTTCTTTTTTCCAGCACTGTTTTGATTTTAACTCTGAAGAACGTTTTAGTTATCATCGTTTTGGCCTTGTGACAGTCTGGTATTTTATTAGTTTTATTTGCAATTGTAGATGCATCCACAAGTTTCTGCATAATGTTGCTGTGGGAAAACAATTTATCCTCGTTTTTGCGGAATATATTTTCTGCTAACATAAATACTTCCTTAGCATCTTGTGAAACATATGTCAGCGCCTTTTTGGTATAGTCTGCAAGGATGGAACTATCCACTAGAGATTTTGGTGTACATCCATAATCATGACTGACATCCAATGGTTGGGCTAGTGCAGGTGCAGGAGCCACAAGCATATTCTTGCACTCTGCGCAATGCTTATTGAGCTTTAAAAACTGGTGGACAGCATAGCCGCCTAAGTTTTCTAAGCTGTAATCTTCCAACTTTGTAAGGTCCCCATTCTCAATCTCATCTGCTTGATCAAGCTTTTTATCATCAGGTGATAATTGGAATTCCATGTCCATAATACTGCAGCATGGATGATCCTCGTCTTTCTCGTATGAACCAGTGTTTTTGCTTGAGATACACAGTGAAATGGCAATTATACGCAATGCATTGACAAACTCAATAGCAGTTGGGACCGGATTTTTATATCTAACAGATGAAAATAAATTTTCCAAAGCGTCCTGTGTGAAGCGGCTCATCATTAAGAATTTGTACTGTTTCTCCATTAACAAACAATTCTGCAATTGCAGAGCACTTGTTGTTGCCAAAATAATGCCTGACTGCACTGGTTTCCATGGTGCATCAATGTCTCCAATATTTAGGCATTTAAAAAGGTCAATAATGGAATTTAAAAATTTTACAACCTCTTCATGCTTTTCCTTATCAAAAAGGCTGAGGCTCATTGACGGTGATCTTGAAGTCATTAAATCAAACCACAGACCAATTTGCTCACAAAACCAGGCAGTTGATAAAGCTGATCTATGGAGAAATTTTTCTTGCACCAACAATCTTACTGCAGCCCCAGTTCTTCTTGAAAGTAAATTTTTTGCCAAATTAACTTTCATTTTGGTAAAATGACTAGGGTTGATAGCATTATTATTTAAATGTGGAGCGATTTTCAAGTCGTTCGTTAAATCATATTCAACAAGACGTTGTAAAGGAGCCATTGAAACTTCATTTGATGAAAGGTTATTCGATTTGACAATTATTTCGGGAAGGTATATAACTTGCCTTCGAGATAGATGATTTCTCAAATTTTTTATTAACTGTGGGACATCAGGCATAAAGGTCAATTCCTGCTTTTCTAGAACTGGGTGTTCACATGAGTTTTTTATAATGATTTCAGGTGCTGGGTTTGGATTTTCAAGAGTTGCTTTTTTCTTTTTTCTCTTACAGGACACTTTAAAATCGTTCAAGACCGCAATATTACCACCACCCATATCCATGGTAACATTCAAAGTGGAAAGACCAATCTCACATGCCCTTGAAATAATTTTAATGATGACATCGTGCACTTCTAAACTGTCAAATGACGAGCCAGTGAAATAATATGCCACCACCTGTTTCCATCTCGTTGTTAAACCACATAGCATAAATACAAGAGCATGGTTTGTGGCTTCACCATCCATCACTTTTTTCTTACTACGTTTCAGAGTACATTGTCCAATTATGGACTCTGTTCGACGATCAAAATCAAATGCTGGTTTGATTGCCATTTCATCCAATAGAAGTACACAGCACTTCTCTTGTTCTGTCATTGTTTGTACCTCGAAAGTAAAAAGTATGAGGATACTATAGTCTAGAGTTAAGTGTTATGCATAAAATAAAACCTGTGCACAACTTACAGCCAGCTTCAAGATTTACCACTGTAAAGAGCTGACCCTTGTGGAGATGTTGGATTCAATGTGGATATAAATTGTTCATATTGTGACCTTACCAGTATAGACACGTTGCTGCACTATTACAAGATTACAAGGTTTCACTACAGTAGCAATTTTAAGATCACACCAGCCTTACCTTTTGTTCAAGAGCTAGGAAAACTTCTATGATCAGGCCTGACAAAAATTGAATGTGCTGCATTCGTCTGTTTAATGTTCGAATGGAGGGTAATGGATAACTCTGTTGGAGTAACAAGGTGTACCCAGTTGCTCCACAAGCACATCGTATTTGGTGGGCATTCTCAACTGTTTTGTTTGACCATAATACTACATAAATAAAGTAATATATTATATATAAATTATTAATTCTACTTTTGAATGACAAATTCAGTGTTGATATATGATATCTATATTTAGCGTACCACGACATGAACCAGGTTTTTTTGTTAAAAAATCTATCTGATCATCGTTGAAGATGCCAGAAATGTTATTTGACAGGTTGTTGTATTTTTCGTCTGCCTTTTTTAATTGTCTCTTTAGTTCATTACTATGTTCAAATAGTTTAATATTATAACAATTACAGAAATACATATTTAATATTTGCCTCGCAAAGTCTTGATGATCTGCTGTTGAAATGTTCCCTTTTGATTGCTGCCATCCAAACAGCACGTCTTTCCATTAGGAACACTGTACATTGTATGATTTCCATTGTCATCACGATTTGAGCATCCAACCCAGACTGGAATTCTTGTATTTTGCACGGCGGATGAAAATCTAAGGAAAAAATTTGCGCGTTTATTGTCATTCTACGGAAATTTTACCGCGGATGACGTCATCGTGGAAACGAGGCTACGGTCAAAGAAGTCAAATCCAACGTGGAGAATAAGACGAAAATGGCGAAAACATATCGTAACTTTGGTTAAGATTTAAAATTACAAATATGGCATTAATTAAATGTAGCCTATTTCAAGATTTTCCAAGAGTTTTCATTCGATTATCACTGTATTGTTTCTAAGAGAAATTTTGCGCGGATGGTAACACAAAAGCTAGAAAAAGTCAAGATTTATGTCACAAATTAATCAAAATGCGCGGCTGCGGCTGAGAAGAGACTATTTCGTGCGGCGGATATGTCCGTCGCGCAGTACAAGGATTCCAGTCTGGCATCCAACAGCACAACACCCAGTCATTGAAAATTCAAAATAGTTATATTATAATTCTATTCTATGTAACAATAAAATTAAAACAAATGAACAGCTAACGTCAAAAGACAGAAAGATCACCACGAGGATTAACCTTGTTAAACTTTCGCGCAATTTTTTGGATCAAAAATGGCCGAAAATTATCACGTGAGACGATTCGGCCAATCACCGACCGCAGCTGCGAGAACAATAATTGTCCTAACTCTTCTAAATAGATAGCTCTGGTTTGAAGAGGATACATTATTGTATATTATATTCTTATACTTTGCTATATGGTGTTGCATTAAAATTGCTTCAACCATACTCTGCATTTACATTTCCATCACTCGTTGTAATTTCATTATAGCCTAATCATTGGCAATTGGCATGCTCGCTGCTGCGCCTGATCATGAATTAAGGAACTTATGGAAGGATTATCAGCTTGAAAATATACCAACCTTTCTGGAAATCTTTGTAGAGTATTTTGGATAATTTCTCAACTGTTTTAGAATCGTTTGAAGTACTAACAGAACGCTGATTCCAATTTTCAGATGTGCAAGTTGAACCGAAAATCTGATAGCCAGACGCCATGCTGTATGAGACTCATATGAAGTAAATATGAAAAGCAGACAAATGAGTCAGATTTTTATCTGGATCGCTGTGGATAACATTAGAGTGACGTCATTATTGATCATTAATATTCAGGAAGTTTTCTGTAATTGTGACGTTTATGTAACGCAACTCCCTATGAAATAGAACTAGGCTCTTTCTTCGAATATTTGTCTCTATGACGTCACAATCAATATTCATCAAATTCGCTTTGCTGCCAATCTTAGGCGATCGAAGGATCGGATAAATTAAATCATTCACAACTCTCGAAGATGGTAAGTACATTCTATTATCTATTGAATTAGCTTTGATATAACTAACGATAAAGTATTGCAGAATTATTATATCACGTTGAAATGCAGATGAAGGTTTTAAATGTTATTTATTATTTACGAGGGGGTCTGCGATCTTCGTTACGATGGCACGTTTGTAGAATGATCGCAGAATGATATCATCGTTTAGAGTAGATTACTGAGTTAATTAGCAACATGCTAATAGTAATAATAATAATAATAATTGCTTAAATAGTGATTTACTCTAAGTAAATATTGATGTTTATTATTAACAAGGCTTTTAATTGTAGTCTTCAAACAAATTCTTATGCTATGATGTTCTCGACATGAATAATGATGATGATTATTTTGAATACTGAGTCAATCACTATAGAAACAAAATTATGATATGCTGGAGGACATGGAATTAAATGTAATGCATTAAATATTTAATCTGCATACGCTATAATTATTATAATAGAAACGTTTGATATGAATTGTAATTAATTCAATAATTAAACGTATTCAAAGAGTGATTTTGAAGGAAATGTAATTATAAATGTACAGCGAGTATTGGATTTTCGTTGGGATATCTGCAGGCCTTGGTAACTATTTGTCTCGGATAAAACAATGATGTTCACCCTGGGATTACGAGCCAAGAATCATCGGTACTGGCTTGAAACATGCGATACAGTACTGAATTCAATTATCGGTGCACTCCTGTATAATTTATAGTTTAGTGATGGAACGGCTGAGATGCAGGATCTACTGAAAGATTATACTGAAAGGCATAGGAACGCAGGGCAAATAGTTACGCCATTATGTACTAATTTCATACAATGAGCTTCTCGTCCTTTGCTATGTGTGGGATCGTGTGTGTGCGAGCATTATGCATTTTTGTATTGTTTATAATATATTTTAGAATTAATTATTAAGGGTGGCAATCCTTCTTTCTAAAATGTTTTACAAGAAAAACCTCGATCAATACAATTAAATAATACTTGATCGTACTTGGAATAATACTTTTAAAATGGTTTTAATAACAAAACGATGCACTCAAAGTGACAGTTAATCCTTTGTAGTCTTTTAATCATACATTAAATTCGAACTAAAATAAATAAATCTGCCGTGCTTGGATACGGTCTTATCCCAAACCCAGGGAAAGTCAGAACACGACAGGGACTCATCAGGGGACTCATTAGCCATTCCAGAAACCAGTATGTCAGGAATGATATTCACAAATACGACATAGACGACTATATTACGGCAGCAATTATAACCTATTCATCAGATAATATCCTTTAATTTTCATTTTCTATTACAGAGTGGCTATACGATCTTAAAGATACTTCATGCCATTAGGAACTTTATCAATCAACTAAGAACATTCGCATTAATCACTTTATCCATTTTGATTGCATTGAGCGACCTTGCAGTCGTCCTTGCGGATTTTATATTACTAGCAGAGACAGAAGAGCCAGAGAAATCTTCTCAAGAATCTACTTTATGGCTTCTGGTAGGTTTAAATGCTAACAGATTATCAGTAATAATTATTACTACATCACCTACTGATAAATAATAACAGTTTTCCTGATATAGATGCTTCACTCAGGGTACATATAGTTTGACTCTATAGGTATAGGTTGTGTATGATCCAAGAGATAGTGTTTAAATCATGGCATTGTGACCCACTGTGCAAAAGCGAGGGATACAAATGGGAACGGTGTATTAGAACATAGAATTATTCCATCAAATGCATGTAAGGACGTCCTCAATTTCATACTTTTTCTATTGTCCGACGATGAGGTGATATTTTGATTGCGATTAATATAGAAATGGAGTTTTAAGATTTTGCTGAAATCACCAATAATTCAATAAATATGGACAATATATACAGGTGGACGCTATATCAGGTATGACTTTGTTTTAGAAACTTAATACATTCGGGTTTCTTTACAGTTTCTACATTTAATGGGTTTCTATTTTGGAATGCTTGGTCTTATTTATTCATCATTAACCAAGTCGAAATGGCAGACCATAACATCATTGGCAGCAATAGGTAAGATGTTTACTCAAGTTTGAACATACCAGCATAATTTATCGAACTGTTTATCGATTATCTGCTATATTCGGTATTTGATTATACACAGTATTAGGTAACCTTGATGGGTAACCGTAATATAAAGGATCCAATGATATGTATGCCTATAGCAATTATCAAATCATTCCAAAGGCACTAAGTTATTATTACGATATTTGGTTGAAAGTGCCTATAGTTTGAAATCCTCTAAAGAGTTTCATCAACAATTATTTTATTAAAATGAATCAATTATATTTTTTAAGGTGTTAACGTCTTCAATTTCCTATTGCGACTAATCTTTGAAGTAGTATTTCTTGAATACCGTCCTGAGATATTCAGCCCAGATTGAAATAACTTCCAACAGCAGAGGTAACAATATAATGATTGATTATCTACACAGGGAGATTTTACATCTCGTCATATTTTAGTACCAGTAATCAATACTAACAAAATGTAAACAACATAGGAACCTCCAAATAAGCTCAATATAGCAACAGTGAAAAAGTGTATGAGTTCATGTACGTCAAATTCTAAATTTTATTGAACATTTTATGAACATTTCATGAATATTTCATGAACATTTCATGAACATTTCATGAACATTTCATGAACATTTCAAGAACATTTCATGAGCTATTCATGAACTATTTACTTTAAGGGTTCATGAACAATTATGCACTGTAATTTCTCGTTTATGAACTCATTCACAGGGAAGAAACAAACAGCCATGTATATAGTCTTTTGGTCGTTAATTTGTAACACATACCCATATGTGGTATCTGTGATGTTCCTATGTCTACCATAGTAAAATACGAGGAAAACAAGTTGAAAAATTAATGAACAAATGAGTGATTGAATGAATGAACAAATCAGTATAGAAAATACTCTCACAGTACTTATGTTTGCATGAATTATTTCGATTAAGATGGTTCTAGAAAACTGTGCTTTGTCAATAAAGTTGACATCATTCAAACATAGGAACATCAACTGTACATGCATGCAGAGTAAGCCTATACTCCCTAATATTTTTGCAGGTGGCTTAAGTTCAAACTGTATAATGACGCGAGCAAATTCCCATTAAAATTAAACTACATTAACTACATATAATCATTGTTTAATTCTAGGGGCACAGTACTGTGCCAAAAACAGCCAGAAGATGGCAAATTACACCAGGTTCAACAAAACATGAACACTAAGAATGAAGAATCCTATTTACAAACAGCATGAAAGACACTATGGACATCGACCCAGTCAGGCCAGCAAATTGAGACCTTGGCCTCCAATACTATTCAGCATTTCCCTAATGCGAAGTCAATCGATCATCAACCAGAACTTTTCCATTTAAACACAAAAGCTAGTCTAACATAATCTAAGCTTCAAGATAAAGATCAGAATTCAAGACCATAATTTAAGCCTCAAGAGAAGGACGAATACATAAACGAAGAGAAGATTTTGCCTATGATATTATAAGGAAATTGCTGTTACTGGGCCATGTTGTTGTAATTTGTATACAATTTAAAATTTTATAATTAGAAATAGATACATTACGAAATAAGATCATCGATGTGAAATATGAATTACCAAATGACTCCATTTTCATGCATTCCAACTTTTATTGCACAGTCGTCTCATCCTCGCCGAATTCAAAGCCCAAAACTCATTATTAAAGAGTTATGGCACTCCTAAATTATTTAGAGATCTATCATTTTTGTGTGTGCGTCTCGGGAAAATGGTCATATATATATATGTGCTGAACCTGCAAAACTAGTTCATGAAGGTAAATTGGTACATTTTAGTCATTTTATTTTCATAACAGTTCATGAACTGTTCTTTTGAAGTTTTGAAATGAAAATGTGTACTATTCCACAATGATAATCTTAATACCCCTGAAAAAATGCAGTCAAATGCAGACCCTTTTGGGTTATTTTTGTGTCTCGCTCTAACATTAAACATTAAACACATTAAAAAAACATTAAACATTTTAAGTTTCTGCCTCTTAAAAAAAAATAGCTGAAGAAAATGAAAATCTGCGTTCAGAATGATCGATTCAACATTCAAGTGAAGAAGTACAGATACAATTTATCTAGATTTGAGAAAAATCAGCATTCACTTTGACTGCAGTTTAAGAGGATTAATGATCGCACAAACCAAAAACACAAAAGCAACATGTACAAAAAGTAAACTGTTCTTTTTCCAAAGAAGCAAATTTCCAATATCCCGAGCTTTACTCTGTAAAGGTAATACATCGCCATAATTAGAAATCTGGTCACATACAATAGAACATAAAAAATTGACTTAATTAGTCTAACCACATGCCTATTGCCTATTCAGTATTCAATCACAAAAGAATCAGAATCCGGAATCAAGATTTTGCGATATCTGTGTATTTAAATTAGAAATCTGTTGAATATATCTGGTTTTAAATTATTATTCAGGGATATGATTACAACAAATTGATCATTTAAGTTACCACAGTAATTCTCCAATTCATTCTGTTAATAAAATAATTAAATACTACGATATACTACATTACCGATCGGTTGAAATAATATATCTGTTTTACAAGGATTCACTCCCTCATAATGTTCAATGTACATTAAAATGAGTGCAATGGTTGGAAGGTAGATATCATTTATAGAATAAAATTATCCAAGTAGCAGGCCCTTAAGTCCCGTTGTCAATGTGGGCTATTAGATAGAGAACCCTCTTAATGAAGGCAATCAAAAATAAATGTTCATGAATAATTCAAAATAAAATATCTGAAAGAGTCTTATTATTCTGTTTGTATGATTAAAATAATTACGGCTGCTGTACTCTAATATTAGGATTGGCACGTGGATCAAGAAATGGATCGTCATTAGCAATACCTCGTCCAACTCTTGTTAAAACTAAAATCACAGTCATAAAACCAAGGATAAGTATTAAAAATACAACAGCAACTTTTTTGAATGTTAATGGTCCAGATGAATCAACCAATCGCTGTCTTTTACCACTATGATTTAATCTGAAAAATAAAATACAAATTACTTGTACAGAAGTGGAATAAGATGGAACATGGATTTGTAGGATAGAAGGATAATGTCAAGATAAGGGAAATTCACCAAGTGTGGTCACACAATTCAAATGTCAAGCTTGACTTGACGCAAGCGGCAAACTCACAATCTGTTCCATACAAGCATTTGCTATTTCTGATGTACTGTTATGACGTTCAAGACCTCATTTCGGTCAATTTCGGAAAGATTTTAATAAATTTAGATTCCTTAGCTTTTTACCGTAGCATCACATAGTTTTGATAATGTTAAATTATATTCTTGTCCGATTTATATGCTTTTAAGTAAGAAGAGTTTGACCGCAAATATTGAAGCCTTCTAGCACATAATTTTGATAATGGTAAATTATATTCTTGTCCGATTTATATGCTATTTAAGTAAGAAGAGTTTGACCGCAAATATTGAAGCCTTCTAGCACATAATTTTGATAATGTTAAATTATATTCTTGTCCGATTTATATGCTTTTTAAGTAAGAAGAGTTTGACCGCAAATATCGAAGCCTTCTAGTCTGCTTCAAGCTGTGATCCCACATTCCATGTAAGGTGAACGATAGCAGCGCTTGGTGAATTGCTGTAAAGACCTACATCTACACAAGCGGAATTTTATATCTGCATCATTTCTGATGTAATGTTATGACGATCAAGACCTCATTTCGGTCGATTTTGGAAAGATTTTAATAAATTTATATTCCTTAAATTTTTACCGTAAGATCACATAATTTTAATAACGTGAAATTATATTCTTGACCGATTTATCTGCTTTTTAAGTAAGAAGAGTTTGACCGCAATTATCGAAGCCTTCTAGTCTGCTTCAAGCTGTGATCCCACATTCCATGTAGGGTGAACAATAGCAGCACTTGGTGAATTGCTGTAAAGACCTACATCTACATAGCATCTACACAAAGGGCATTTTATATCCACGGCAATATATTGGGGGCCATGTATAAAGTACATAATCAGTAAATGTATTGATATCAGGAATAAAAATCATTGGGTAGAGCAAAAAGAACAGATTCTCTACAACAAACCATAAAGGAGACATTCGTAGGGTAATAATTTCTTAATCATCATAGTACTCAGCTGAGTTATCTTTGATAGATAGGGTAATAGCTACATTGATATTTTCTATTAATAAATTTAATGTTTGACACTTACTGGAATAATTTACCAAGCCAATGTGTCACACCACGTCGTTTATATTTGTTCTCGTCATGATCATATGACATATCAATTCTATCTTCGTTTCTTGCATCAAAAATACGATGAGAACCAGCTGCAAAACAAAACCAACGAATTATAAAACTGTAATCAATAATTAATAATCATAATCAAGTTATACTGAGATATCTTGTCATTTCTGTCGTCTGACCTAACAGATATTTTTGTATGGCTTGTTTTCTGTGTTTTTCTGTATAAATATTTTTACCGAAATTTTGAATTATATTTTTTTGACACGTTCATTCTTTTATGGAATTGCCTAATGTGAAATAACCAGGACAATCACATCCCAAGTGCTTATACTGAACACATACTAAATGAATATTTACAAAATGTGGCTTCCTATTGTTACCCAATTATAATGTTTTTAAAATAATTTTTCAATTGCCTTGTTCTATTCACATAATTTAAACAATTACAAAAGCTACCAAAAATGCGTGTGTGGAAAGAAAAACTACTAAACAATTCTCCAGGCCATTTCACAGTAGGCTACAGACTATGCAAAGCAAGTTTCTGTCTGCTTTTCAGGCTGTAACTAAGAAGACAACACAAATTAATAAATCAGATTTTTTTATTTAACCAGGGGGTTGCCTAAATGGGTTAAGTGGAGCAATTGCTTTAAGACCTGGGAGAACTTAATTATAATGCCTGCAATATTTACCTGCTACATTCTGATTGTAGGTTTGAGGTTGGTTGTGGTTGTATTGAAAAAAAAACTTTCGAGGTCACATGTAAACAAATCTCAGTGCAATATTTGCAAAATTCAAAGGCTCATTTCCCTAGACAGATGATTAATGCCTTCACTATAGCTTACCTTCAGCTTGGTATTTATCTCGCACATGTGTTGTCTGTGGTGAAACAACAGCTGTAATAGGACTTGCCGATGTTGTGCTAGCGCTAAACGGAGTTGATGAAGCTAAGGCTGTTGGTAATTTGGGTGGACCACTCTTTACAGGTGTTGTAGATGGTGTTGGCCGAAGACTTGCATCCCCTGGAAAAATAACACACATTTATAGTCTTGGACAACATTAGAAAAACATTTGATTCCTATAGTGGGGACTTTAATTGAACATAGTGCCTTTATTAATGAGTGGATTCAGCTCATACGATTCAAAACATAAATAGCAGGAATACAAATGATTTGATAGTGCCTGGCAAATTGTAAACTCTTTTCAAATACATTTAAAACAGATCTAGCTGGCTGTGCATCCGATAGACTCACAGGGATTTATGTTTTTATCTATGGTTCATTATTCATAAAGGTTATGACGGTGCTAGATTTGTTCAGGTTCGCAACAAGGAGATCTACAATCTGTGTAGTAGTATAGTCATATAGAAAAATCAAGCAATCATTTGGACACTTTGACTATCACATAGTTATTGGAAATAGTCCAGAATTATTCAACATGAGATGCTGAACAGGAGAGTCGAAAAATATTTTCAAATGTGAACCAGAACCAGTTCCAGGAGTTTTAACAATAACACTTTTTCTATGGGACTATAGGCCTACTAGGCCTACTACACAGATTGTAGATTTGCGTTCAGGGTCCGATGAATTATGTTTCCTTCCAGAAATGTAATTATTGCTTTCCAAATTATTTTGGGCTACATCATCCAAACATGATCACAGCTTTTAAGTAAGTCATTCATATGCTTTAATTTTGTACAATGTGATTAACTTACTTGCATTATATACTGTTGATTGAGTTAATGGAGCAACAGTTGCTTGCTGAAATAATTAATACAAACAATGAAAAAGAATGTGGTGTAAATATGATAGAATATGATACATATATGTTAGCAAACAGAAAAATTACTCGAACAAATGACATTGCATATTTAAGCATAATGAGGTAAAACAAGATATGATTATCAAATATCAAACAATGAAAAATAATTCATCTCGAGAGTTAAACAGAATAAACATAAACAAAAGGGCTTAAGATGTTACGTTAAGATTTCATTGCATCTTTAAGTGTTTCAAAATGCTCCGTACCTGTACTGGTAAACCAAGACCTCTTCTTCCCCATGCTACCATTGATAATTTCCGTCGCAAGGCATCCGCAACCGGCGATACCAATTTTTCAGGTGGAAACACACATGACTGGAATATCAGAATATACAATTAGTAAAAAACAAATGTAATAACTAGTTAGCTACCACTTATTTGTCTCCCAACTTTTCTGAGTGTAGTAAATATGAATACGGTAGGCCTATGAACCCATTGAACATTTGCAAGTGTGTGACTAACCCTTTCAAAAATAAAAAAAATTTCAGAATCAACTTCAGAATCAGTATCAAGCTTATTTATATAGTGGAAGATTGATTGAAGTTTGCATTAATGGCTTAAAATTCAATTTCAATAACATTTTATTACAATGACATTGTCCCCGGATTAAATTGAAATTTCATAATGTTAGGAGCCTAATTCTTTCAGCTTCAAGCATCTGACAAAATTTCACCATCAAAAATATGTGTCGAAATGTTTTGAATTTATACAAAGTCTATTTTAGGATTTCCATGTATATTCGTCACTCGTAAAACTTCAATATCTTATCAAATCGAAGACTAAATAATTAAATCACTTAATGTTTGTGGGTACTTGGATTTATACCGCAAATCTACAATCTGTGTAGTAGTATAGTCCCATAGAAATAATCAATCATTCAAATGGACACTTTGACTAGAAGATAGTTACTAGAAATAGTCTAGAATTATTTAACATGATATTCTGAACAAATCAAAATCAAAAAATATTTTAAATAATGTGCACCGTAACTAGGTCCAGGCTCTTATTGTTAAAACTCAGATACAAATAAAAAGAGCCTGGACCTAGTTCCGGTGCACATTTTAAAATATTTTTTGACTTTGATTTGTTCAGAATATCATGTTAAATAATTCTAGACTATTTCTAGTAACTATCTTCTAGTCAAAGTGTCCGCATGATTGTTTGATTTTTTCTATGGGACTATACTACTACACAGACTGTAGATTAGTGATTTATACCCGCTCGTTCTCTATTAAAAAACAAACTCCAAGTGTATTACTGAAATCAGTCAATGTTATGTTCAATCGATTAATAATATCAAATACAAATAGTTAGCAATGATGAGTAGGCCTAGTGTATCTGATGATTTTGGCCATGTGGTCCCATGAATACAGAGGCTTGTATACAAAAGATCCAGCCTTCTGGAATCCTGGAGAAATTTTAACATTTTCTACATAATTGTTTTGTTGATGTTTGATAAATAAATCATAAAAATATCAATTTTCTTCTGAATTTGCTCCAAACTCCCGGAATCTAGGATTCCAGGATTCCTACGTTTGTAGAACATGGTAGATTTTTATACCTTGAACAAGTAATTTTAGTCTGACAAACCTTGCATGTCATACACGTGTATTCTGATGGTTGCGATGACTGTGGTAATTTCAATGCATTTTGATTCAAGCAATCCCAATGAAATACATCTGAAATAGAATAGATAACAGAACATCATTATCATCATCATCATCTATTGAGAACCTTTAAACCATATGGCTTTTTTTAAAAGGGCTCATATACAGTATCATAAAATTTAAACAGACTTTACAAACTTAATTATAATATTGATAAGAAATGAGGGTTAGTTAATAATGATTAGCCTTTACATGTTAAATTTAATTGAATAAATTTTTGGAAAATCCTTTCATCGGCGAGGTTGGTAAATCAATCTATTTGATAGTAGGCCTACTGGCTGACATGAGAACATAATACAAATGATATAAAGGTTTGGATAAAGCATCTGCAACAGTTGATGAGTGCTTGAATAGTTCATAAATTCTGACACATTTCATGAACTGTTCACAAATGAAACATTTACTAATAGATCACCAAACGTTCATGAACTTTTCACTAAGAGATCATGAACTGTTCATAAACAAATAATTAGAACTTCATGAACTTGATATTGGCACAATTTTTTATGAAATGCTGTTTATGGACCGTTTATAAAAAAAGTTTATGAAGGGGGTGTCATTTTATGTTAATGAACTTGTTTTGCGTAAGCAAGAATAATACCCTGTTAGTTAAGTGATAGGGTCAGAGAAAGTCATCAAATTTGGCAAGTCAATTCTTGGATCTGGTTAAATTCTTGAAAAATAATTTAGTTTGAATCAATTATCACATATAGTTGCACATGTCACATGTTTAACAATTATTCAATGACACATGGAAAGTGATGTGAATTATAACTCATTGGAAATCTGATCTTGTGAAATGTGATCTGAATGCTCAGAGTTTGGATGCATAGCCTTTTGGCCATCCATTTTAGTATAGGATTTACCACATCGTGTTAAGTTATCCCAATTGTCAAATGCTATGTCAAATTGGACATTACGAAGGTGGCCACTATAGACAGGTGACTGCTTTATAGAGGTGACCTTTATAAAGGTTTGACTGTAAGTATGATAACTGAGTTAAAAAATGACAATGCAACAGCCTATCTTTTTATATACATACCATAGCATGCAAGACGAACACATTCTCCAACTGATAAGCTATCACGACATATGATACAGATGGGGTTGTAATCACTGTCTTGAAGCCAATGAAGGTATGACTTTACAACACACTAACAAATTCAACAAAATTACAAAATAAATTCAGATTTAATTTTAATATAATTGATACTTCAGTCCCTGCCTTGACCCATATTTGTGTTCTCGTTCCCTCTGAATGAGATTGTCATTACAAGCCCAGTCAATAAGTTTAATTCCCATCACGGGTAATTCTGAAGGAAGTTGTAACGAAGGAAAACTTAACTGAAAGGGTATAATTGGCTTACATGTTGTCTAGCCTATTCACATGTCAGCTCATTATCTGCATTTAAAGTAGGCCTATTGATTTTACTAAGTGTAATTATCCAGGTTTCCTGACTAATTACCATAGACTTACATAGACTGCTAATTCCATTGACAGACTTCATGGAAAACACGTAGCGACCATGGTCATCCATAATGGCTGACGCAAAGTACCAAAACCACAAAATTTCAAGCCACGTTTTGAGTAGTTTTTGTCTCAAAATAAAACATGTTTTTCTCCGATAGGAGAGTTACTCATGACTTCCAGTCTCAAATTGCATCATTCGTGAGTTAAAATATCCGCTTTCTAAATGAATTTGAAGGCAAATAATATTTGTTTTTCAATTTTTATTTCCCTGCCTCTCTGTGTGATTTAAATTATTCATAAATGTTTGATAATAATTGTGATCCTCTTAATAATTCTTTCTTCGCTGGCTGAAAAATCCTATTTAAACTATCTTTCTAGGACAGTGAGAACATGTTGTCTAGAGTTGAGATTGCAAAAAAGTTTCAAAGAAACATCAAATAATTTTGAAAATGTCATGTCAATTAGAAGAGAGCTAAAATTAGTCCTTTGCGTCAGCCATCTTTGTTCCCCAAGTTGCATATTTTTGTCAGCAGTCTAAGTAAATCTATGGTAATTACGTAGTGAAATCTAGGCCTACACTCCTGTGTAGGCCTACTGTCCAGCGGGGATCACATTTATAACACTGCACTCATCCAGTCTGCAAATAATGGCAATCTTGACGAGATCCCGGGGGCAGGGGCGGCAACTGATCAAATTGACTTCAGGGTCGCCAAAATCTATCATTTCAGAAGAAAGTATGAAGAAAATGACATAAACTTAAATTTAGCTGCCAAATTTTGATGAAAACTGATGCTTCAGGGGTGGTAATCACGAGAAAAAATTTCATCTCGGGGGTGCAGCTGCTATGCTTTGCAAACCGGCCACTCATAGACCAAACCTCAATATTTCTACAAAATTATTCTCTTTGGCATATTGTAAACAAACAACACGCCTAGTAGAGGGAATACCTAAATTAGAACAAGATATCTCGAAATAGGGTAACATAATCTAATGTAGGACTCTACGATTATAGCTCTACTTGCAGAGCTTCCAACCTTTGGAGTCTTGAAATAGGGAGGCTTGAGAAAATTTTTGAGCAGTTATGCCTAAATAACAGCTAATGCTGCAATCTGTGTGCTAAAAACGGAGAAGAACGTAATGAATTATCGTAAGGCATTCCCAGCCTTCATTTCAGAATTTCAATGACAAAACTGAATAGAAAAAGGGTACAAAATATTTTGTTACACAAATTTATATTATTTAGGACGTAATCTTGAAATATGATAGACAAAAAAGACTTTATTATACAATATATTTTGTAAATAACACGTGAATTATTGGGAGAATTTGGGAGCAATGGGGAGAGTGGGAGTTTGCTTTCAAAAGCGGGAGACTCCTGATGGGATCGGGAGGGTTGGAAGCTCTGTACTTGGGTAGGCCTATATTAAAGTGGGAATAAACTCCCAGACTATCTTTACATATGTAGTAGAACCCGAAGTGAAAAAAACAATGGCGTATTTTTTTTTTCGATCTGGAAATTATTTCTTGGTGAAATACGCCTTCAAAGTGATGTTTTGACCCAAATGTCGCTGAGAAAAAAAAGGGATTGGATATAGCTTTATGACGACAAAGTCACAAGTCGTGCGGTTTGCCTAACAGACTTAAGAGTGGGCTGTTCACGCGACGTTATCTTTGAGGTGACCTAGCTCCGAGAAGTCACACAAAAAAATTTTCTGACCAGGCTGAGCCATCAACAAACATATAAACTCGCGAATTACGTAAAAAAGATACAATTTGTGATTTCAGGAGCAGAATAAAATCTATTGAAACGCTCAGTCTAAATAATTTCTCGTAGCGTCATTAAGTGCGATGAATCTGATATAGATTGCGGATTAACACAAATGTCAGGCGGTGCGAGTGTTCCTTTGTGACTAGTCTAGTGAAACATATTAGTTACGTATTCTGGGTGACCGCAGTACTTCTCAAATCTTAATTAGTAGACACGTGCCCTTCGAAATAGCTTCATCCTACGCTATATATCTATTTTTAACTCTATCTGCAAGTTGTTCTTAAGTAAATTTTTCTACAAGATATCCTTTTCATGATCTAGATGTGAATGCAGCCTGACTCGATTTGCACAGTCATGCACAGACGACTTTTCCTCGAGATAGATGGTACTGCCAAGTATTAATTGTACTTTTTCGGATAGATTTAAGTACTACTTAATTATTAAATAGACATTTTTCAATTATCATTTCAAAGTTTAAGTTTGAAATTGATGTTTGTCTAGTAAAACTTAAACCATGTAGTCGTATAGTTTATATACGACTGTAGATAGATATATTATACTCAATAGTCTAACAAAGTGTTCATCATTCATTCACCAAGCATTCAATTATTATAAAACCATCGGAAATTCTTCAGTACATTACACTGTAAATTCTATAAAATATCTTGCAAGCCGTTGAGAACGCTCTGCGCCGGTTCACTTTTCAGAAATAGTACAAAAATGATATGAGGGCTTGGACGTTCTTATTCAAGTCTACAGCCGTATACTAGAACTACAGTAATGCATATTCTTTCATTTTCTGTTTTGTGGTATATCTTCATTGCATAAATTGTTACCCTCTCCATCAACGTTATCTGATTAACAAAATTAGGGTTTTGCAATGTGAAGTCTCGTTCCTGATTATACATATGCCACCAATTTTTTTTACCATACTAGCTAGTATTTATTCCTTTTGCTAGAAAGTAGAACATGTTAGCATCATGTCACAATCCGTAGTTTATAGGATGCGGTAATACAGTGCAGAAGCTACTTTGCACAAAATACCTTGCCACAGAGACGATAAATCAGATGGACAGATTTCGTTTCTGTGAAAAGAGGACTAAAAACCAACGGTAAATAGCGTTTCCCACCATACATTTTGATTTTTACCCTCAAAAGAATACTCCATTTTCAGTTCAGACATATGCTTACAACAATAATTTCTACTTAGCTAGCTATTGTGGTCACCAGAGAATCTTTTGATATGTGTTAAATATGTGTGAGAATGATATGTCAAAATATAATCTGTATAACGCGCACTACGAATGAAACATTTTCTGATTTTTATTTTCTTCAATTTTGTGAACTTTAAAATCATCAAATCATCTGGAATTTTGCTACTCTTGAGTTTATATGTTCTTCCTTACCTCAGTTTTGTGGGAGAGAAAAATAGATTGCCGTTACAGAGCTACGCCATCTCAAACAAACATCGTGTGATTAATCCGATCTAAAGTCTATTAGAAAAATCGCACGACTTGGGACTTTGTCGTCATAAAGCTAGATCCAATCCCTATTTTTTCCTCATCGACATTTGGGTCAAAACATCACTTTGAAGGCATTTTTCACCAAGAAATAATTTCCAGATCGAAAAAAATATTACGCCATTGTTTTTTTCACGTCGGGTTCTACTACATATGTAAAGATAGTCTGGGGGTTTATTCCCACTTTAAGGGGCATGGTAGACCTATCCCTGACTGCATTCTTTGTCGTGTTACGTGTAATATATTCCTGCGAATTCTTCTTCAATTGGTACTAAACCTTCTTTTAAATGCAAGATATCATCCGCGTATCCGCGAAACACTGCAGTCAATGACCTATCCTAGGCTAGGCACATGCTATGAGTACACAAATAGGCTTATAGCTTAGTCAGATTCAGATTTCAGGTCTGTCTCTTGGCTGGTAGGCCTACAGTCTGACTAGCCTATTGGGAGGCTACTGGAGAGATATCCAAAGAAGTCCAGAATGCATGTTGACCATCTGACCAAAACACTCAAGAATACACAAGAACAAACACTCCAAATGTTACGATAGTTCAATAGAGCGAGTAGGAGTAATATGCCTAGCCGAAGACAAAACAGCCCAGGCCAAAATAATTGACTTGCAATACTTCGTTGAATTAAAAAAATATCAACGTTAAGCCACAAATATTAAACCAACCTTTGGATGATCAGATACAAGACAATATTCACAAACATTAACTCTGTGTTCAAAACAAAATTGGTTTGTAACTTTACGTTTAGCACATTTACAAAGTCCCATCTCCACCACATTTACAACACGAAAGTTTCAAAAGTTTAGAAGATCAATCGACATTGAAATTGACGTTGCAGCCTCTTATTCAAAATCTTCGAATTCTGATTTCTGAATCACGAAGATTTATGGACATTTTTTTAATGAATTAATTTGTAATATATATATTGTACCTAATAAGAACATGATAACCTGGACTTAAAAGTACCATCTGATTTCATTGATCTTATCCATCATTTGTGTATTTGATTAACAAAAACATTTACAATTGGAATTTTGAATCATTGGGATCTATATGTTGTTTCTGTTTTCCTCAACGCGCAAGCGAGGTTCAATGGACACGTTGCATAATCCATCGATTTTTAGCTTAAAACTAGAGTGACGCGATATCGGATCATATCGTAAAATATTTCATAGGATGGAAACTAAGGACAAATAAGCATTGAGTCTCCATGCAAACTGTTAACTGTCACTGAATAACATTAACATTTAAGGACAACAGAGAAGAATGCCCCCTTCCCAATAATGTGGAGGCAAGCAGGGGCAAAAAATGCCTTTTGTGAATCAGGGGCAAAGAATTTCCTTTTAAGATTGCCTGTTCTTATCTGTGAAATTTTCCTGTCAATAACCTTTTAGAGTGTAGTATCTAAGTAAAGCAATGTGCATTCTTTAGAATACATCTGCGGAGCGCATAGAAAATTATGGAAGGCAAAAAACAATTTCCAAATTGCCCCATCCTTGTCCTGAATTGCTTCCAGTAAACATGATAGCATTACTTAATTTTGATCAAATTCTTATTACACACATATTACGAAGTGGATAAAGCTACAGTAGTCGTAACTTTATCACTTTTGCTAAAGCTACGGTAGGTTACTATATCACGGTCTACCATCACGAGACTGGACAAGCGTTAGGGTTATAGCTATGCAAGTACTATGATGTCTAAAAATAGGAATGATGATTATCAAACAATGTAATGCAAAACAAAATTATATTCAAAGCCCTAGAATTAATCGCTTCCATAGAATGACGTCATATTCTATAATCAAGTGTGTTTTTTCAGAAATAAGTTTCTATCATTGCATTTATAATTATCATCAATTACCTTAAAAACCAAACATAACTTTGAGCTAATACTATAAGTTTGTTGCGATGCTAACAGAATATCTATATACAATTGTAGGCATACTGCAAATGAAAACTTGAAAACAAATTAAATGACTCTATGTCTTTACATAGTTATTTGTGTATTTAGTTAGCAAAATAATACTTTGAATGTTTGTCAATGATAATTAACTATCAAAATCATCATAATCTTCATCTTGATCTGTTGATTTGTAAAGGCTTGCAAAGAAACCACCTTGAGGTGCTGCTTGACTATAACAAAGAAACATACATTTGATAATTAATTCCGATCAATAGTACAACTCCTGTCAAAACAGTCAACGAACGTGTAATGGTCAAATTTCATGAACTGTTCCAGTGTTCATGAACAATTATGTGAAGAACAGGCCATTTAAGTGTTCATTAAGCTGTTTATAAGGGGACTGTTCATTAACTGTTGTTTGCCCATGGTTTTACATTACAGAAAACATTTGTTGAGTTCATGAACTGTTTATGAACAGTTCACAAATTCAACAAATGTTTCTGCAGGTGGTAGTGTAAAGCTCTGAGCAAACAACGGCGAAACTTGTGCCACTTTTAAATCATAATTTAGCAACACACTTTCGATTTTGTCTGACGTGTTGGATTGTGTATTTATTTGTCGCATTGGGTATGATGACCATTAAACATTTTCCAAGGGTTTTTGTTATCAAAAGTGTTAATCATCTTTTTTCAAACCATTTAATGAGAAATTTATCAAACCCTTTCGATGCTGTGGCTTTTCCATTCCTTCCTCTAAAGCTCACCCCTGCGAAAAAAAAACCTGAGTTCATGAACAGTTCATGAACATTTTTTTGTGGGTTTATGAACAGTTCATGAACAGTTCATGAACAGTCACAAAGAGCTCATGAACACTTCTGGTTCAAAACGTGAAATCGCTTGAAACTTTTGTGAACTATTGGGCAATTTCACGTCCATGAACTCATGAACTTTTTTTTCAGGGGCAGTCAAGACCCTCTGGGCTGTTCTAGAAAAATCTTGAAAGAGGAAAGACACGTCAAATAAAACAGATTTGTTACGTGAAAGTTGCAATAATAACAACAAGGAACAATTTAACGCTAATGAATTGCAGTTTGCAGGTGTACATACCTTGTACTTGCTGTTGATGGATTTGGAGTGATAACAGATTCGCGTGGAAACACAACCGAAGGAAACGGTTTAGTCGAAGTGGAACTTGTTGTTTCACTATCCTAAATTTAAACAGATAAAATACAAGTTACATACTAAAAAGAACTAGCAACAGTTAATTTAAATAACAGATTTGTTCTCAAAATTTGGATTCAGCCAATGGAATTGGATATAGAAAATGGGAGTTATATAAATTAATTCAGTCTTAACAGCATACAAGCAAACAATTGGTGCATAGTTTATATATGAGTCACATTTTCATGACAAATACAAGTAAATCAAGGGCGGAAATCACTCGGTTGCTGCTGCAGCGCTTTCTCGATTTCTCCTCGCAATAAGAGACATGACTTAGCATAGTAAATTGTGCACCAACTCATTAATATTAACTAATTAACTTTGGCTTACCGAATTTGGCATGGATGGTTTTGCATCTTCGTTATCTGATTCATCAGTAGTGCAAGTGTTTTGTCTTTCTGTTTTTGCTTTAGTTTTTCTTGGTGCCTTCTCTTTTGGTTCTCTTGGTTTCCGCCTACAAACAAATCATAATCAGTCAATGAGAATAACGAAGAACATTTGCATTATGAATAACAGTAAGTAAGTAATTTAGACGGTATCGCCCTTATGAAGGAATCAATTTAACTCCTCTATTTCTAGCGGAGTGACTCTTTTTGCTAACAGGGAATAGCTGAAGTTCTTATTATTTGCAAAAAGCATTGAGTCATTTCATCTGCTTGGGTTTAGGCTGTGGTTCTATGCTACCATATTGATTTTTGTTCTACATTAGAAAAAAAGATTATCATTGATTAATATATACCTTTTCAAAGCTATTATGTGCAGAAAACGCTACAATAATTTGTGCTACACATGTGTCATAAAGTAGGATTGTGTATATCACCATGGGCCATTTTGTTTTGCATAAAAGCCTTGTCATGGATACAGCTGGTGATCAATTAAGTCAATACTGTATAGTGGAAATTTGATCTTATGAAAATGCCAATGATGCATCAAAATAGGAAATCTTGCTTGACCAGGAGCAGGGTGTGACAAACAAAGGGATCATGGATTCCTAGATTCCGGAAGGTTAGAGCAAATTCAGAAGAAAATTGATATTTTTATAATTTATTGGTCAAACATCAGCAAAAAAATTCAAAAGAAAATGTTGAAATGCCTCTAGGATTCCAGAAGGTTCAACCTTATGACTGACCCTGAACAGGAGTTGTTGCTTTGGACAAGGGTATAGGCTACCTTTCAAACTCTCCATATAGGATTAGACAACACAAGGAAATCACTCCATATATACATCGTCAACTTTTTATGCATGCAAACATTTAATATTTTGTTGGCACATGTTATTTAGTTTACTTTGAAACATAGTCCCTTTGAAGTATCAAACGTAAATATTGTTCATTAAACACAAGCATCAGCATATGTTATAAACCAATGAATTTTCCCTAACAAACATACGGAAAGTAGTAACTCACGGTTTTCTTTGTTTTGGTTCACTTGCATCAGTATTATCTTCTTCTTCTTGCGTAGATATAGCAGCTACATTTGCAACAAGATCTTTCAAGAAATCAAATTCATCTTCTGTCTCAATGCAACATTTTCTTGAAAAACAACAAAAATAACCAATAATCAGAAGAAAATCATGCACAATATAAAAAGAAAGAACATGTGTTATTTAGTTGACAGTGTACATGCCACATCGAGAGTTTGACAAAATAGGAATCCTTGAAGCCTAGATTCCAGAAAGTTAGAGCAAATTTGAAACAAAATGATATTTTTGATGATTTATTGGCCAAACATCAACAAAAAATTCAGAAGAAATTGCTTAAATGCCTCTAGGATTTCAGAAGGCAGAATCTTTGTCGGACATTGATCAAATTATCACACTGCCGAGTGATTAAATTATAGATAGATATCGGTTTATTTGAGACATGTAGATCAGCAACATATTATTCCAGGTACGGCCATAACTAGATGCTTCTGGTCGGGAGGATTTATGCTGAAAGTAAAGGTGTGACATCTGCATATTTGGTAGCTTCAGTACTATAATACATACCAAAATTTATGATTTTGCAACTTTCTGCTTCAAAATTGCACGAAATATAAGTTAAAAATGTCTTGATTTGGGAGTGTCACATCCCTCACATCCCCCCAGTAATTACGACCATGACTCAAGGATCAATGCATGAGGTAACATACAGCTAAACATTTACAACTTTGTGGAACACATTCATCTCCATTACATATATGAAAATAAATACATCAATTGGATTGTCAGCATCATTTCCGGATACTTATTCATGGTTCATTATTAATCATCATATATTCATGATTTAATAAGCTGAAAAGCTTTTAGTCACAAGATTGACTTGCGTCGCCTATAAATATATTTTGGTAATGGAGCTACAAATGCAATGAAACTCTAAATATAAAATACACAGACCATCCCATCAAGATAAAATAGTAAAAATATTTACTTTTATTTTAATATTAGGCTATTCTATTTATATAATTAATATGATGGTCCACATAATTGAGATAATAAACTTACAAGTGCGAAGTGGTCATTGTTTTTGCTTTCTTTTGTAAAGTGTATTTACTACCTTTCTCAATTAATGTTTGCAGAAAGATTTCCAATGCACGAGCTAAGAGCAATTAAAGATAATAGCAGCCTAGCAGGCCAAAAATATTCATAAATTTTTTCAAACAACAGACCTAAATTTCTGTATTTAATATATTGTAACTAATTACATTGTAATGCAATACCATAATGTAATACAAAGGCAAGATCGAAGCCTAAAACAAACCTGGCTTTTAGATAAAGAACTTTTTAAAAGTTAGAAAACTGTCTTGAAGCATAATGAGTTGATGACATCAGTTTTAAATGACCCTTTCTGGCAATCCAACAGTAAAAGTTATATCAAAGGAGAAAATATTATTACAGACAAACTCGCTTGATATCCCCTCTTCAAATGTCCCACGTTGCTTAATAAATATCTCCACATAAAACTGATACATAAACATGAAACGAAAACCTATTTCTACCTCACTTAATATCCCACCTCGCTTAATTTGTCCCATATTTCATCAGTACCAGAGGTGGGATATTAAGCAAGTTTGAAATTAAAGAATTCCTTAATTGGCACTGGCATTTCAGCCATACTTCCTAACAGGATGGTCAGAAGCTATTTAACCAACTTGAAGGATACAAATTATGATTGGTACGGCTGCAGCAACTTTTCCAACATCTTCATCAGTTTGCATAATTTTCTTTATTCTTGCCTAATCAAAAGTAAGGACCTCTATATTAAAAATTATAATCCATTAATCCAGGTAGTTCATCAATCATCATTAATATCAAGGAATCTTTCAAGTACATTGTAATACAAATTACTTTTTTCCATCTCCTCTATCCATATGTAGGTTTAATCAAGGTTTATTACATAGATCTTGTCGCATTTTTTATATATTTGAATTTAGATTTATAAATATAACATCACTTGAAATATTTGCCAAAATTTACATTCTATACTATATTATTAAATAATATCGCTAAATCATCTGAGACCCAGAATATGGACTGTTTTCCATCCAGAATTTCTCCTATGCGAAGCCTTTAAAACTTTCCAAAACCCTTTCTTCCTTTAGATGCTATCCTAAACGGTGTCGGAACACACTTTGTTAGGCTTGGTTTGCAGTTTTTCAATAACAAAAAGCCTTCTAAAACGATCTGTTTCAGTCAAATGTCATGGAAACCCTCGTGCTTTCTATGCGACCATGATGCGATCGCAAATAAAAATACGAAAAAGTCTTAAGTCGACAAACTTTAACTTATGAATCTTCTTATAATACCGTTGGAATTCGACTTAAATAACCATATTCAGTAAGATGGAGTTCTACATTTACTATTCGTGTTTTTTATTTATACAAATTTTTATATTCCCCTACGAAAACAGTTCAGGAGTTCATGAACTGTTCATGAACTCCTGAACTGTTTTTCGCAGGGGTTATTATCGAAAGAAAGGATTTCAAAACGACAACATTTCAATATAGTTCACTTCTTTATCTGAGGTAGCTCTCAGAATCAGTGAACTGGAACCTTTTAAACAACAAAGGAACTTCCCCTGGCCCCAGGAAATAGGTGGACACCAACGATAATCGTGGTAAGTGCACTCAAGGGACAACAAAAAAAGTTCGAAATTTAATACAATTTTAATGTTTGGTTACTATTGATAGGAAATTCGTTTGCAATGAATTCCGGGTATTTAATTTTCAGGCATTTTGTAGAATGTGCAAATTATTTAATGTGAACCCATTAACCAATTGCGTTAACCGTTGCGAAGCAATCTGGGGGCGAACCTTATCAAAACGAAGCGACAAGGCAGAAAATTTAAATATAGATCTATACATATCATAGATCTATAAAACTTGCATGTTTTTGTACTATGTAAACGAGATTGGCACTATATCTTCACAACTAAAAATAAAATACCCGACTTTAACGTTAACTCTTCAAATAAATCGAATAAATTGACTATTTCAGAATTAGACCATGTAAGTCTATTGTAGTAATTGGCTGTTTCAATTAATATTATTGTGCTTTGCTAAAACAAGTAGAAAAATGACATCATAGAGGTTAAAATCAGTCGCTGGACAAAACTTAAACAAGGGGAGGTCCTGATCCTGAGATGCCCTTGTGAAGGAAAGTCATAGTTACGCTTACAAATGATCAGGTGTTACGTAGATTATCACATGATTATCATGCATGGCAAAAAGCATTATTTCACCCAAGTATATTCTACATGCAAGCAACCGCAATTAGTGGTAGACAAGCTTTCGCTATCACTATTAGGCTTATACATAACTAATTGCATTGATTCTATCAGACTCAAAGTTTATTCTTTAATTTTGATGTTGTTAATTTTGATTTAAAAAAATATCACTTTTTCCAAAGCAAAATTAGAGTCAGAACATCAGCTTACTGACCGGGGCATAATTGTGATTTGCTAAGACTGTTTACCAAGAATGTAATATATGATATAAAGAATTTTGCTGAAAGAAAGCATTATGTAGATAATTGTGCACATTTGATACTGTTTTCTTGTTTACAAATCTATGAATGTGATATTTCTTGCAAAGAAGAAACATATCGAATCAAGCTTCATTTTGACAACATCAAATCGATGGCTCATATTTTTGTAATTCAATTGCATTGGCATCACTGCACCTCGATCGAAACAAAATAAACATCATATAGGTTTCTGGGTGTTTGAATATTATGGTTTGCCTCAAAATTGATTCCAACTACCAAATATAGGCCTATTTTATTACTGATCGACGCCCAGTTGTTCGTTTAGTTCTTTTGTCTGTGTTTCGAACCTCAATGTTTTTGGTAGGAAACATTCTGATAAAGTTTCAGGCTTGTTCATGGGAATGTTTTAAGGTATTATATATATAGGCCTATATGCCATATTTGAAACTTCATCTTTATATTGATCACCTGACCTTGACATAGCATAGCCTTGACCTTATCCTAGTTTAGCCTAGCATAGCTTTGACTTTATCTAAAACATCAAATGAGTACCATGTAAGGATGGTGGGTGGAATAGTTCAGAGGGAATTGCATTGTGAGCAGGCCAGTTACAGCGCATCATTGTGCATTGACAATCAAGGCCTATTTAGCCTACCATGAAATCTGTTGAAATTGATCTGCAGTGTCACAGCTGAGATCAATAAAGATCATTTAACATCGTTGCTCTCAGCGAAAAGAGCCACTCTTCTAGAAATAGAGAAGTGGTAGGCCTATATGTGTGTGTAATTTTATTTAACATCATTTTTTAACATAAAAAATACTTCTCGTTTACATTTTTACGATCTGGGTGAGTGTAAATAATTCACTAATAATACAGTTAACTAGGCCTACTTATTATACTATAATATCTTACATATGAATTGAAACTGACTTCTACTCTAGTAATTAGGATAATCAAAATGAAAAAGGGCATTAAGAGCCAAATTGAAAACTATGAGCAATTGAAAATTTTGGAACTATAGAATAACGATAGAAGGAAATATAACGTTAATTTAAGTTGAGATTTTGTCCATTTTAGTGTCCCTTCTTTTTCCCATTTCAGTACCAAATTCAGAACTGCAGCACTATATTGGATGCGGATTATGTACTTTAGCTGTTTCGGAATAAAACTCCACATTCCAGCTCCGATTGAACGAACAGATCGCCAGGTCGATTCTAGTCTTCATTTTGGAACAGTGGTACGGGAGCCTTCGGTAGGGCGTTACCGTCTCAATTTTAATTATCTTTACATTCAACTCCCAGTGTTTAGCTTAAGTGTTTTTCGAGAAATGTTACAATATTAAAAGTGGAGTTTTAAAATTCACGGCTCAAATATCATGAACTCACTAAAATATCACGACTTAAAATAAAAAAGCTAGGCTATCCAATTTCAAAAAATTCTATACAAAGGCTTTTCACCCTTTAACACCTATAATTGGCTATTGACTTAGTCAAGGATGATTGGGAAACGGTGCTCCCTATCCCTACTCTCGTGTTCAACTCCTACGTACATGTTTAAATCTAAGTCTGCATAAGTGTAAATATCCAATTAGGCCTAAGTTAGGCCTAAGTTAGTGAGAACAAAAATTATTTGAAAGTTATAGACTTTGAAACATAAGAATTATCAAAAAACGGTTCTCAATGCAAGTTAAGGGTTAACCGCAGTTACGGAATTATAAGGTCTGACATAATTCAAAAACAATAACAGCATGGTCTTTGAATAGTTACGCTATGTTCTATTTCTATTATTTGATGATCGGTGATTATGTCTAGTCTAGGGCCTATAGTTTATCGGATTGACAACTCACCGGTGGGAAGCGAGCTTCGTATTTTCTCTTTTTTGTGGGCATAACTTTATATTTCAGGAAAAAACAAAGTGAAGAAATAAAGTAATTGATGTATCTAAATATTGAGTATTTTACAAAAGTATTGCAAACACAAGACCTCAATCATGAAGACATCAACCTGTCCAATTTGAGATCTTGCATAAATTTCGTGAGTGCTTTGTGACGAATCTACGATCACTATCTCGAAATACTGTATTGCATTCTATAGAAGGAAAGGAGAAAATGTTTCTAAACGAGACTCTTTGAAGATGACAGATTTCCAGCAAGAAAATAGTAAAGTACAAATACAGATTACAGTGTATTGTGTACTGAGCGGAGCAGCTATAAAAGAGCATAGATAAGTAAGGTGTTCTACTTCAATTAATTTAAGGCCTCGAATAGTTAGGCCCTGTTGATGTATTTTCAAGAAAGTAACGACGCGGTATGTATGCATAATATAATCCAGATAAGATTCTTAAGAATAAGGTTAGATGACTATGACTTAACATAGGTCTAGGTCATAGATTAATAACTAAGTAACTAACTTAACTAACTTAACAAATAAGCTAATTGCTGTAATAAGCTAATTGTGTTATAAAGGATTGTATTAAAGTCTTCCTGTCTGTAGTTACTTCAAGTAATTGTGTATAGTTTATTGTGTGCAGTTAATTGTTTATTGTGTAGTAATAAGTCTTCCTGTCTGTTAATGTAGTATAAATAGGAGTTGGTAATAATATTAATATTACTTACAATTTGGTTGATATTATAAGTCATTATATATTTATCGTTTAATCTTGGCGTTATTGTGTGAATCTAATTCCACACGCTTGCAATTCGTTATAAATTACGAAGTGGATAATGTTCCGGCAGCCGGAATCCTGAGTACTAGAGATAATGTTCCGTGCGTCTCTTGCGCATGCGTATTGATTGTGTTGTTTGCGTTTCTCTCACATTCGTTCAAGATGCAATGGCGATGGACGGTCCTGTTCCTCGATCACATTAATAACAAAATGACAAAAGTAATAATCCTGGAATCCTAGATTCTGGAAAGCTAGAGCAAATTCAGAAGAAAATTGACATTTTTAATGATTTTTTGGTCAAACATCAACAAAGAAATTCAAAAGAAAATGTTGAAATGCCTCTAGGATTCTTGACTAGCTCCAAGTCCCACTTACTTTGATGTGCCGAGATTTGATGGTTGGTAAGCCGGTCTTAGGCTACAGGTGTCTATTGTCAAGTGTTTGGCAGGATTCTGCCCAACGCCACCTTGTCACTTTACCAACATATCAAAATCGTCATAAAAATAAGTGAGACTTGGAGCAAGTCAACTAGGATTCCAGATAGCTGGAAACCTATTGTTGGATATGCTTATGATATCTTGTTTCTTCTAATATTTCTTCTGTTACTCTAGGCAAGAAATAATGTAGAAAAGCTTCAACTACTGAAATCGTATCTATTAACTTGCGAAGAACATGAAACAATATCATTATCTGTGTTGAAACATTCATTACAAATTGAAGATGATTCTAGAACAAATAAGATAACCACTGCAAGTTATAATGATAATGGTGGTGATAGTGAAAGTATTGATTCTGATGGAATGTAGGTGCTCATTTAACTTTGTAAGCAATATATAAATTCATAGACAGTGTTTAAATAATAACTAATTAGTAGAGATGTTCCAATTGTTCAGAAATAATCGGCTTAACAGATTGACGGCATGTTTTTTCCACAATCGGTAATTGGCCGATGTTGTTATCACAATCAGTAAAAGAATATTTTAAATGATTTTTTATTGCTATTAAATTGTTTGTAAAATGTAAATTTCCGATGTAAAAAAACACATATTTTGGGCATATTATTTACCACAATCGGTAGTAAAAGTAGTAGTGTAGACGGTGCCGCCCTACAGAAGGCACCCGCATCACTCCTCTATTTCTAGATGAGTGGCTTTTTTCACTTAAAGGAATGATTTTAAACGCTCTTTGTTAATCTCAGCCGCGACACTGCAGATCAATTTCAACAGATTTCATGTCAGATAGGTCTCGATTGTCAATGCGCAACGATGCGCCACAGCTAGTCACTATGCAATTCTCTCTGGAGCATTCCATCCGCCATCCTCACATGGTACTCATTTGATGTTTCTGATAAAGTCAAGGCTGAGTTGACCTTCGGGGGATTTGAAGCACAGTCGATCAGATATGATCCGATCTGAAGTTCGGTTGCTCTGCCATCTGAGCTATTCGTAATCGGTCGAATGTTTTATTTTATTTACAGATTAGCACATTATTTCCAAGATACACAATATAAAATCATTACACAAATTTATTATATTTAGTAATTACTAATAATACTAATTGATTACTTGTATTACCATAGTTATTAGTATTGGTAGGCATAATGCATTTTTAGTGCATAGCACTACTTTGAACAGCTAACAAGAGGGTTATAACATTTGATTGTTCAGCTGGTTTTGGTAGCCTACACTAATTTAGCATTAAATCATTCGGGTTCTATAACTTCTATCAAACGAATACTTCATAACTGAACGAGGTTTCAGACCTAGTACTCACGAAGTAGAGTGATTTAATTGTTTTAAATAGTCTTTTGTCTGAGAAAATTTTTAAGTTTTACAAGTGATAAGTAGGCCTGCACAGCAATCAAATGTCAACATTTGCAAGTTACAGTAATACTTACAGTAATCCCCCATGAAAAGAAATTCATGGACAGTTTATGAAAAGTTCATGAAAATAGTGACATTCAACGTTCATGAACCGTTTAGGAGGTTCATGAACAGTTCATGAACTCAAAAAGAATTTTCTCAGTAGTTGGTTATAGTGACTGTTTCTGTTTGATTTATCAACAGTTTCATTAAGCTACATTGTATACACAGCTGTAAGCAAGTTTGATGTGTTCCTAACTGCAGAAGTTATATCAGTGTATTAATTTAATACGAATGCTACTTTGATGATCTCAGGCAGCGTATTGCTGACAAGCTAACACATGACGTAGCTACGATGAAGACAAACATTTATAGCAAATTTAGCCAATCATTCTCATTGTTAAATGAAACTGCTAGCTTCATGACAACTGGTAAGATTTTTTTAAAAGTACATTTTAATATTTAGAATAGAATAATGTCTAAATGTATAATATCTTGACAGATTAAACAATCATAAACAGATGGTCTTAGCTAAAGGAGCAAAATTCACCCACAGTCGCTACAAGTTCAAGTTGAATTGAGCTTAACGTAAATTCAACGATCAACGTCAGTCATGGCTTCGACATGGCTTCAAATTTCAGCATCAGCATTGTTTCAGGGACAGAAACAATAAGAACAACAAACACGCACGTGACTCTAAGCGTGTAGAGTTCGATGGTCAAATTTGCCCCTTTAATGAGTAGATTCCATAAAATAGGCCTAAATATGTTTATTTTTATATATTACTGAATTAGCCACTATAGACAGCTTACCACTATATAGTGATGTCCATTATAGCTGGTTTGACTTTAGTAAACCTTAAAAGCCGACCTTTTGTTTGTTGACATAGAGTTTTCAATTACTTGCATTACAACTTCTAGACACTATATTTATAACAATTTTTATTGTTTTTGAAATGGAAATAAAAGAGGAGATAAATGACAGCGATAATGATAAAAGAGACATAATTATTTCGTTATCTTCATAATTTCCGTAACATCGTCAGGAAATTGTCACTCTCTTGCCTGAAATATTGACAAGTATTGATATTTTCATGAACTCTTCGTGACTGTTTATTAACTGTTCATGAATCCATCAAAAATGTTCATGAAGTTCATGAAGTTCATGAGTTGTTCATGAACTATGCATGAAATTTTAATGGAGTTTTTTCAAATCATCAATCAAAGACATTTTCTTAATAAATAGCCCTTACAGATTGAAAATACACTCATAATAGTGCTCTCCGCTCACATCAAATCAAAAATTGATTTTGATTTTTTGTAAAACTCAATCCTTCAGCTAAAGGTGAAAAGCATTGTAACTACGACCATTTTATGTTACATTTCAGCATTTACTGGAAGAGTGAAGCTTAATACTCATTTTGAATGCGGTTTAATTGAAGATTGGATATCATACATGCTGGTTTATAATCATAAGCTGAAGAAAGAAACTAAATATAATTCAAAAGATACGTCAGTAGGTAATGTGAAGTTAAAATTGGTATCATTTTAGATGCTGCTATGTTATCACCACATGCGAGTACTTGCAAGTTTCAATTAATAATAATAAAATTTTCTATGTTATATTTTCTAATCTATATAATATTTTTTGTGTGTGTATAGTATACCATAGTATACCAGTATATCAAGTGTATATATCAAGTATGGAAGTGTATATACAGTATCACCTTTTGTGACACAGCATATTTAGATTCGTACATGTATGATATATGTGCGTTTTGGACAGCGCAACTCTTTCCCTTGCTCAAAGCAACTTGTATAAAAGATAATTTACAAGATAAAATGTTACTGTATAGATGAATTAAAATAGCTTCATTGATGTGTAGGTCCTACCTATCCCTGCGAAAAACAGTTCAGAAGTTCCTGAACAGCTCATGAACAGTTCATGAAAATTTAGGGCCATTTAACGTTCATGAACTGTTCATGAACTCCTGAACTGCTTTTTCGCAAGGGTAGGTACATTGAGAAATACACATCAATTCAATATTCCAATTTCCTTCGCAATGTACTCATGTGTTTGATTACAAATGGCCCTCTTTATGTGTACGTACTTCAAAAAAGCTAATAGGCCTACCAAATTCCTCAATTGATTTTTTGCCCATGTTTATTTGAAGCAAGCATCTTGGTCTTCTATATTAACTATCATATGATTATTAGAACTAGCCTAGAATTATTTATCATGATATTAGATTCAAACAATTTCTCAAAATTTGAACCAGAACTAGTTCCAGGCTCTTTTTATTTTATCTGAGTTTCAACGATAATAGCCTGGATCTATTTCCTGTGCACACTTTAAAATTGTGTTGACTCTAGTTAGTTTAGAATATTCTTAGTCGTAGATAACTGTGGACTATCTTAACATACAAAAGAGAGCTACTTCAAACGTATGTGCGCTAATAACTCTCCGAATTCTCCATTAAAATGTATGAGAGAAGTATCATTCGAATCCTCGTGTTTTCATCTGTGTTGTTATATCCCTTTCTGTTTTATTGCTATTTTTTACTCTTTGTATTAAAACAAAATGTATCTTTTTATTTTGCGGTCTTTGCGACTTTACGTCATAACTACTATTGTTTGCAAGGGATCTCCCCCATGGATCTCCCCAATCCAACCCAGCAAGGCCGGTGACTCTTTGCTAGTTATCAATAAATACGTAATAGTCAAGGTGTCCAGATGATTGGTTAAATTCTTTCTATTGGATTAACTACTATGCCTACACAGATTTTAGATTTGCCCCTTAGGTTGATGTTGGTTACCTTTACTTTTCAGCAGATTATGCTGATGATAATTCTTGTATTTGGTTGCAGATCATATTTTAAAAGAAGCAAAGTATGACCGTTTATTTTACAATATTGAATGGGATAAAACATGCAGTTGTGAAAATATATCAGAAAGTAATAAAAACAATTTCAAATTGCATGACTTGAAGTACGTACATGGATTGACATTGTCATTTCAAACCCAATGTAAAGGTTTCGCATTGATAATTCAATTATTTTTACCATGCAACAATGAAAGGTAAGCAATTGAAACAAGATCTGAAAGTCTGTTTACTCTGTCATTTGAGCTCTTGAAACAATCTATCAACAATCTATCTCCTAATGATATATCTGAATGGTAATAGAGCTGTTTCATCTTTAAATCAAAGATAATTATAATGTATTAATAATTTTGTTGCCATCAAACTTATTCAAACCCTATGTTAGTATCATAGATCGATGCATCAAAAGAAAGTGAAGATAATTATAGACTTTTATGACCAATAATATAGAGGCATTCTATTGCATCCAATGAACCTCACTAGTCTGAAGTCAAATGGTCCTGTGTAGGTTTATATTGATTGGATCTCCTGGGAATAAAAGTTCATGAGTTCATGAATGTGGTTCGTGAGTTCATGAATGGGACTTTGCAGTTTTCACAAACAATTAATCAAATGTCTTTGAGTGTTCATGAAAATTTAAGCAATTTTTTTGGTTAATTAACTGTCCTTGAATTGTCCATGAACTCATTTATGTTCTGCTTTTCACAAGGGGGAATGGCTCAAGGAAGTTAACTATTTCGAAATAAGTCTGTAGAATTTGCCCTGAATTATCCCCATATAAAGGCTACCTGCGAATAAATGTGAAATTACATATGTGTCTTACCAATTGTTGTTTGCTTTTTTCAATTTTGACGTTTCGAGCAAGATATTTTCGTTATATATCATTTGGAATAGCTGTTTTCCTGTCGTGGGTCAGACATGTTTTGATATTTCTATTTCGATCAATTTCGATATCAAATCCCCCTGGTTGTCGAATTCCAAGAACACACATGTTATTTTAATTAACCCAGCAACGCAGGTGACTTATTGCTAATATATATGATATGTAGATATTACGTTGGTAATAATAATAATGACATATAGTTGTTGTCTATCAGCAGATAATAGTGCTCAATACCAGTGATTGACAGAGCGTAAATACTAATGATAAAATGGAGTCAAAGACTACACATTCATTTCTGTGATTTTAAGTTTCACGCTTTATGCGATTTTAATACTGTCTGATGATCGCATAAAGCGTGAAACTTAAAGTCACAGAAATGAATGTATAGTCTTTGACACCATTTTATTATTAGTATATATCACGTTATGAAATTTGAAAATCTGATAACCTGCTGAGAACTTATTGGATATGCTACTGAATTGGGCCCTTTTTAGTATGAGCTTTAAAATTTTAAAATGTGTTTCAGTAGTTTTTCAGTGGAATGAAAATAATCTAGATTCACTAATTGCAATCTAGAATCTAGATGGAATGTCTGGTGAATTTTCAGTATTGTTCCAGTACCCAACACCATTCCACTATGCAATCAGTAGTTTTTTAGTAGCGATTCAGTAGGCTATATGGAAGATTAGTGTTACTATGTATTTAATTCTCTTCTGGTTTAATTCCCAAGAATTGCATGAGATTTTATTTCTATTATTGTAGTAAACCAATCCTTGTGTGTGACCCCGTCATTGAAAATATCAACCAACTCGCGAATGGTTATTTAGTAATCGGAGGTACACCAGATGGCATAGTGAAAGATATTATATGGCCATGGATTAGAAAAATGCATAAGTAAGATTACTGTGTGTGATTTTTAAAATACAATACAGTGTCTAATAGTGTATATATGCAAATGTAATGGCAGTTTTATTATGTTTGCGTTTTGATAAGAATCTAATGAATGCTATATCTATGATTTAATTTTTTTTTCAAAATTTCTAGCGATTTGCTTTTAGGTTTTAAAATTTAGGCAGGCGATAGAGAGTTGTATCTTTGTAGTTGTAAATCAAACTATCAAACATATTTTATTTCAAACGAATATATGTCATGCGATGTGCCGGCCACTGAGATTACTAATGAGGAATTCATATCGTAATACTATACAAGTTCTGTCCACTCTAGGCTTTTCAATTGAGATGTCTCAAATGAAAATAAAATACATTGTTTCCATCAAGGGTCTTGCACATTTTTGAAATCCTGCATTATGGATTTCAGAAAGCTAGAGAAAAATCAGAAGAAAATTGATATTATTCTTTTTCTTATAAAATCAAATTTCAAGAAAAAAATTCTGATATTTCAGCAGGCTTTCACAAGAGAACGATAAAACAATGTAAAAGTCAAGCTGTTGTGGTTTGAAATTGTTAGATTTATATATACCCAGTAGTATTAACCAACATTTTCTTGCTGAGACTATGCTCTCTATCTAAAACACACATATTTAAAAATGATTATTATAATAATAATGAAAAAAAAAATAATAATAATAATAATAATAATAATAATAATAATAATAATAATAATAATAATAATAATAATAATAATAATAATAATAATAATAATAATAATAATAATAATAATAATAATAATAATAATAATAATAATAATAATAATAATAATAATAATAATAATAATAATAATAATAATAATAATAATAATAATACTATTGTTACATTTCCTATCATATATATTTGTGATTGACAGTCACCTCGTGAGCACTGGTGCTTGTTTATTGAGGGACATAACGAATTTACAGACATACAAAGAACATGTGTGCGACAAGGAATCAACCCCGGTCTCCCTCACAATATGCAGTGTTAGGGATCTCCATTTAAAGTTTCCATTATTCTTCCTTTTTTTATCTTGAATATACTCTAACATTAACTGGTGCACCAACAGTCAGGATATTCTTCTCGATAATCTTCATAGGTATGCAAAGGTCCGGGGCAGGTAGAATACGGTATTTTCTTATGAGGTCACTCATAACTTGACGAATTTCCAATTGCGCAAATCTCATCCCAATACAATTGCGAGGTCCAGCACCAAAAGGTAAATAAACAGAATGATTAATGGTATTTCCTGGCATAAATCTTTCAGGGTCAAATTTTAATGTTTTTTTCCAGTAGCGTTCATCACGATGTAGGCTGTAAATTGGGATTAAAACTGCTGTTCCTTTCATAAATTTCACACCCTCAACTGTACAATCTTCACCTACCTCTCGTTCAGTAGCAAATCCTAATAGATGAAATAATGAAAATATTAATCTTCAAGAAATATTCTAATAAAACACATTTGAAATGATGAAATGAAGATAAACCTAAATTACATGAGGAAAAATTATGTATTAATTAATAATTCATTTAATCCTTGTATTTTCTGTCTGGATAATTTGTGAATAAATGCAAGAGAAATATGTCAAGATTAGACTGAACTTTTTGTTTTTTTATCATTCAATGAAAGCGGATAAGCTTTTGATTGACAAACTGTTTTGAAATGTATCATAACAAGTTAATTGTAAAATTTCTTGTTCAATTCTGAACTAATTCACACACTGTAAAGTTTATGATGACTCAAATTTATGGATATTTTAATGAATAATAGTTTAAATTACAATTAAGTTCCTAAACTACTAATATTAAACATGTTTTGATATTTTAGAGACCGAGTGATATCAACACGTTGCATTTTGGTCAATTTAGAAAGTTACTTAAGCATAAATGCTTAGTTGTCAAACATCATATAGCCTACCAACAGCTCTATATAGCTATTTGCAGTATATCAGTACCTTAAAAAATGGTAGTTTCAGCTCAGACATGATTATGTTATAATTGAAAATCACTATCGCCATTGTTCTCCACATCATGTACCCAATCCCAACAGAAAAATTGCTGGTGTGAACTGCCATGTATATCTTAACTTATGTATAGCTTAGCTTAGCTTAGTGTATGTATCTTAGCTTAGCTTAGATGATATATTATCAAGCCTAGTCTGTTTGTATCTGGTTCCACTAAAAATTGGGTGCTGTGAGAGTTGCTCATGCTCTATTTAATCTTACCTGGTGGATAGAGACGTAATACTTCAGATACAAGTGCATCCAAATATGTTAGTTTAGACAATTCATCGTACTCAATAGGACCGTCATTAAATACAGACACTATTTCATCATGAAGTCTTTCTTGTATATCTTGGTCAATGGCCAGATGATAACATAACATACTTAGCACAATGCTAGATGTATCAAAACCAGCAAATAGAAAGATAAGCGCTTGACCACGCACTTCATTGTCTGTTAAAGTGAGTGTTTTACTATCAGAAAGCTGAGTATCAATCGTCATCCCAAGTAAATCCTATAAAATATTTCAACAACATGACAAGTAACAGCGATCGAGATAGAAAGTATGATTTAAAAACGAATTCTGCAAGCATCCCAATTAAATGAAAGTACGGGCAAACAAAACAAGCTGTCAAAATGGCCGATAATAAAAAATTATTTTCATAAGTTATATTTGATTATGTAAAAACGAAGAAGGATGAGTTATTGCATCTTCTTATGCAATCTAGATACGGTTTTCTCATACTTTTTGCATTTGCCCATACTGACGTCAATGTATTTTTGCAAAATGACATTATAATTTGGGAAATTTGCCGTTACATTATAATTTGGGAAATTTGCCATTTAGAAGAAAATCGATATTTTTATGATTTATATGCCAAATTTCAACATAAATGTGAAGAAATTGTTGACATATTCTTGAATTCCAGAATGCTAAATCTAATTGATGAACAATCTATTTTCTTGTTACAAAATGCCATTTAATTTTCAAATCTTTGAGTGCATTATGAACATGGACATTCCTCCGATGTACAGAGGTCACATTGCTTATAGTATTATATCACTTGGTAACTAAGCCAATTGTATTTGTTTTGAACTCTAAGAAGCAAGAAACATCATCTTTAAATTACTTCCAATTAGCCTGTGAGAATTTTCTTATTGTGGACTATCACATTACTTCTGTACAGTTATGATGCTATCACAACTAATTTTTTTTTACAGAACTTATGGATCCCAATTTTTCTTGTGCACTGCTTGTGATATGGCAGGTGCAGGCCTACAGGAATACAGGAATTTGAATAATAAAGAGCTATCATGTATCGTTGCACCTTGACACTCGCTAGGTCTACCCTTTGTTGTGCAGTCTGATAAAATTAATTTGCAATCTCACACTCAATCAGTAGGCCCGAGAAATTCTAGGCTAGAATGCCACAAATCTCTACAAATAAAATAGTCATACGATCACATTTGGCACCTGGACAATATTAACTACTGTATATTACTTTTGCATGAAGAAACATTCGTATTGGTTGTTGGAAAGCATTTAAACTGTGTGCACCTTAATGATTTATACCAGTTTCCTTTCACCTTCTCTCCATTTTTCCTGCCTTTCTTTTATCACTTGTTTTGCTATAAAATCTAAACCACCCAAACCACCACCATATTTGGTTAGCATTAACCATTTTGCAATTCTCTTGCCAACAACTGGGATCAATGATATTAAGTTAACCCATAGTTTTGGATTGGCAGCCTCCTTTGCGCAACGAGAGACTGTTCCATTTGGTTCGTTTTGACAGTTTGAATCAATTCCAAACGCTGACTGAAGTATGACATCTAGAGTAACGTGTTGGAACATCCTAGTTACAGAGAAACACATCATTTTGCAATGACTCAAGCGAAGCAGCTATTTGAGTAGAAATGCGGGGCCTACTATTATAAGCGAGAGTGATTAAACTGCATCAACATGAAAATCAAAATACCAGTACACTTTCTACCAATGTATGATTTCTGCCCAGCGAAAATAATATCTAAATTAATGCTGTAAATTATTAGCACCTCGATTCACATACTTCTACAAAACATCAATTGTTATAAAATCCTAACTCTCGTCAAGTATGTTATAGCTACCAGCCACCACTATGAACTGAGCCATGATACGAAATAATGCATAATTTATATCCACAACTGAGTGGAAGTGACTTGGCTGAAAATCATGTGTTGTTTCACAGACCAAATGGTTTCAAAAGATAACTTATGACTTGTACTACACAGTCTAGGCCTACTTGCCCCCAACAAAAAACTGTTCAGGAATTCATGAAAAGTTCATGAACGTTAAATGGCCCCAATTGTTATGAACCTTCACGAAAAGTTCATGAACGTTAAATGGCCCTAAATTTTCATGAACTGTTCATGAACTCCTGAACTGTTTTTCGCAGCGGTGGCTATGTATCTGTTTCCTGTAAACTTGTTTAACAAAATGCTCATTGCCCAAACAGAACACACATTTGAACCACAATATAAATTATCTACAAAAATATAATAATACTTGTTTAAAGCCACAATATTAGATAAGGTATAAGATAAGATAAGATAATTATAGCCCATGCCTTATGGTTCCTCTTTTCACTTCTTAAAAATGGTGCTGATCCCTATATAATATAATTATTAGTGTAATAGTAGCCCCACCCATAGAAATCAACTGTCTCGTCTTTGTCCGCAGATTCTGATAGTATTTGCACAAAAGTTGAAGAAGCCTTGTTCATAATTGCAGTGATTTGCTTCAATTTTCCAGATGTAAAGGCTGGCGATAAGACTTTGCGTACACTTTTCCATCTTTCACCTGTCAAATCTGTTAACATGCTTTTCATTGGTTCTGGATTTTCTAAACCAAAAGCCTGCAATAAAGTATGAAAAAAATGAACAAAAACTTTAGATTTGGAATAATATTCTGATGGGAGGTATCTCAGAGAGTGCCATTTTTGAATGACGGATCTATTTTGCAGTTTTGTGAAAATATCTGTTTGTATTCAATATGTATTATAGATTACAGTTGAGCCTGATGCAAAGTAGTCACCTGTATATAGTGGCCATTTCAATAGTCTAATAAATGTTATCTGATTGAGTCAACCATCCATATAAAGGTTACCTGTCTATAGTGGCCAATTTGTCTAGACTAGAAGACTAAAAAAGTCATTCAACTTTTGAGCTAAACTTGGAGTAATCATTTTTTGTCTTCATGTTAACATTTGTTGCAATCACATGTTTTATTTTTCATTCTATGCATGGTAGATTGTCTTATTACAAATAAAAGCAGCGACAAAAATTCATAAAATGTCCTTGAGTTTTCCTTGATCTATCCACGACCAGTATTTTGTAGGCCTAGTTAGCTGCAACGAATTTACTTTTAAGGTGTGATTTGTTGAAGAAGCGGCTATGAGACGATTTTTCTGTAGTGGAGGTCTTTCGCGTAATGTTTCCGCATAAAATGATACCAGTGCCATCTTACATTAAATTGAAGCTCTTGAAATTCTCTTTAAAATGAGCGTTTGACCCACTTTATGCGCCAACCGGAAACCGGTTAAAATAGCAATTACTTTTCTGCTTCCTATTGCGTCCGTTTCTATGCACATTAATGAATGTGGTGAACAGTAAACTATCACAGACATTGTTTTATTGCCAACAAAATGTAATTAAAATGTCTTAACTTGAAATGTGTTTTAAACACAGTTAATACTAAAGCAACATATATGTGCGCATGTTAAATATTATTCAATTAAAACGGCTAATAGAGTGCAGAATCTCACTATACTGTATTACATTTGTAGCATAGTGATATCGAGACCTTTCGTTTATTAATTATATCGTTTTTCCTTACACTGACACATAACCCTTGACAATTTTTGCACAACTTCGTACAGGGCTAACCAGCCTTGCCGACATTCGCATGAAGTTTGAACACATCCTCGTCCCGTTTGACAGGAACATTTAATGAGGTCGCAGCACGACTTTGAGATTTGGAGGAGATGGGACCAGAAAGGCAGAAGCAAGCCTTTCTCCATTTCCCAACCCCATTCAATCGGATTAGGATAATCGATTTCTCTTGTAAACTCTGTCTCCATATGTGCGCACTTTTGGTATACCCATATACGTAAAATCTGTCGATGAAAGGCTGCCCTGGAAGGGGGGATGTTATCAATAGATCTACTTCCCATTCGTAAATAGTTCCTCTCTTGCTTTATTGATGCAAACTAGTTTTTATCATTTATATAACAATTACATATCGTTCAAGCATTTGATATATTTCAGGATCAATTACTAGCAAGCAAAGTTCTAGTTGATATAGGCAGAACACATCCGTACATTCGGGGAAGGAAAGCCATGCCTTCCATGTGGATTTCATCCCTTTACCATTGAAAAATGAGGTTGTGCCAGACCCCGTCAAAGCATGAAATGCTAACAGTGCAACAGATTTATCGTTACCTAATTCTTTCACTATATCATTTGATTATTTTTTACTTCATCGTTTCCTGATGTGCCGAACATAGAGTTACCATATAACAACTTGTTGACTAATGCAAGAAGAGAAAATGGTATATCATCTTGCTGACAATGATCATCAAAGGAGCCATTAAATATTGATGTAGAGTGCTTTTTATGTCATTTCTAACGTGCTTTGATACTAATTCATTGCATAGGCAAAGTCATCATGTAATCTGCATGACGTGCGTATCGGTTGACACTCCCAACTGTTTTCTTACTTGATGTATATACAGTAGTAACCACGGGCTTAGCTTGATAACTCACAATCTTCCACACTTTCCATCAAACGCTCTCTAAGCCGAATTGTGTGAATTTACGGGATGTTGGCTCAAGAAGTTCTGATAACCATTCCTTATATAATTTCAAATCTCAGACATAGAGAACACTCATTCTCCTTCAAGATACGCCGCTGCATGTAGCAATGCCATGCTTTCACTTGTTTTTAGAGTGAGTCTACATTCAGTTGTACAAGTCATCATTTCTAGTAATAGGTCTAGATTTATTATAAATGGCAATAACGCATCTGCTATAGTATTTTACTTCCGACCATTGCAATAACATCTCCTTCACCCGACTCACTATAGTTTAGCAATGCTACTAATGACTCCTTGATTTTGCACATTTAAGTAGCTTAATTTCCCCCAATTCTATTTTTGTGTAGACTTTTATAAACGGCCATTGGCTAATGACTCTGGTTTTTTAGTGCGCTCAAAGATTTACTATGTTTTCTTGATTTTCGGTTTACTGTGGCCTCGTCAGTTTTAGTACGACCGAGCGTCTCCGTGCTCTTTCGTTTCTTTGCTCTATCATGTTGTTTATAATTAAATCGATTAAAGCGTCGCGTCGCCTACGCCATCTAGCTTCATTTTTTTGCTAAGACATCCTTAATCTTAGACGTACGTAATAATAAATCTATCTTTGAATTTACAACATAAACCAAATAAGTAAACTGCTTAAAATTTCTTGCTTATCGATACATATCGTCTGTAGTATACCTCGTGGCCAGTCAAGTGCCAGGAAAATTAACCCATCTAGGCCATGACTTTGACAAACCAAACATTTAACGAAATCTATACTATCCATGGCATTGAAAACATTATATGTAGAATAAATTTCAATATATATATATATCTGATATAAGATCCACTCTTTGAAAATATGAATGTATCTGTTTAGCGATCGACTTAAACTGAATGCTTTAAGTAGGTCCGTACTATCCTACACTTACAAGCAAATAAATCTATTTAGTATTTTACAAAGCAAGGATGGAAACACAGTAGTTTTAAAATTAATATTCATTCAATTTCAATTGAAATAATAGTCGGGAAACGAAACTTTAAAACATCGCTGCTGGACATATTCATGTGTTTGATCATACATATATTCCGGGATATATTCATTATTATTGTTATAATAAAAGTAAAATTTATGTTTATCTAATAGCAGATAATATGTCTGTATGTTATAATATGTTATGATAATATGCTGTGTGTCTTCATTTAACAGAGCGGTAAATAATAATAAGAATAAGAATATATGATGAAAGAGTCAGAGAATACATATTCTTTACTGTTACTTAAGTTTTACGCATTTCACTGCTACCTTCCGACAGATTTTTACTTTATTTTTTGGGTAAAAAATGTGTCTGAAGATGAGTGAAACTTGAGTAACAGTAAAGAATGTGTATTCTTTGACTCTTTCACCATATATTATTATTATTGTTATAATATATTGTTGCATATTTATTACCTCTCTGGAAAGAGTAACAAATGTTATTAGCATCTGATCACTGCGAGACTGCGACGTGTGTTTCAAGCAGAACAGAAAATGTTGATTACAATGATGATGTGAACACATTATGAGACTATTGCGCATGCGTAAATATAAAATTTTTAAATACGTCGATATGCGAATCATAAAGAGAAAAAAACAGCACTATGATTCTCATCCAATAATGAGTAAGCTGGATTAAGGCCAAATTAGTTATAAAAAGGAATCTATAATTTTCACCACATTTAGAAATCAGTTAATTATTCAATCCTATTAAATTATCCAGCTTCCTGATTTAATTTCGGTTGAGGTCAAGGATGGGTCAAACCAAACGCTTATTATGTTCAGCTGCTAATTAGCTTTCGTTTGGTATATATTTCTTTCTGCTATCACAATTTACGGAAAAGAGTCATGCAAATCCCATTGGCAGGGCGGAATTATCAAGGTAATCAACTTTTGTACCCAAAAATGAATATTATTCTCATTGATTCGTGACCAAGAGCCGAGTTTAGTGGAAAAGTCAACGTATAACCACAGTGGTCTACTTACCGCGCGATCTTGGAATTTGTGAAATTCTTTTATGGTCACGGCATGGATAAGCTTTGGGTCTGCAATAACAGTTGTTGCCTGGGAGAGGCAGTACATTGTAAAAGCATCACCGTACTCCTTCAAAAGCCTGTCTACAGTCAGACGAAGTTGTCCACCATCTTTAAATACTTCATGAGCTGATCCAATGACAGGGTAACTAGAAGGACCCTTTAAACCTGTCTTTCTGAGTTCATTAGTTGAGGAATACGAAGAATAAATACTGTATACCAGAATCAATGAAATAGATATGGCTACATAATGATTCTCGGCAAAGTCTTTCAACCAAAACAACAGGCCCCAAAACAATGATAGAAAAGCAGATTCCATAACTCTACTTATTAAAAAAATACTTCCACAGTATGCAGTATCTATCTCTGGTATCTATGTCTAGTTAGACCACAATGCAGGCCTAATTCGACACTGCAAATCTCACAACAACAACAAAAACAATCCGAATAGGCGAATATGAAAAAGATTCAGTGAGACCATATATAACAAACCTGCTCGCAGACTCACAATGCTAAACGGTAGTCTGCTAACTCAAGATTAATAATTTAATATTGTTATATTATAAGACAAAAGCTTGCTTTTGCTGATTCGGCATTTACCATTTAGCATAGTTACATTGGCTGTGATTCGACGCCAAGATCTTCTGGCGACAAATCAGCGAAGAGTATTTCAAAGAGAGGCTTGGTGGGCTAGCTTGTTATTTTCTAGCAAATTGCATGTCATTCTTCGAAATCATTTTGAACATTTGCGATTAACTTCAACGCCAAGAATTGAGAATTATTATCATTTCCCTGCAGTTTACGAAGTTTACCTTTTGAATGCATGTTGCAAGTGACGGTCTGCGTGTAGGTTGTACATATACAGACTTGACTCTTTCGCGGAAGCTTTCCTTCCTTACTTTGTTTACGCTACATGTATCATTGTAGATTTATTGTACCGCTATGTAGAAAATTGCTATGTAGAAAGCGTCGCTGTAAAGAAACACTACTTAACTGAAAAAAGCGTCGCTGTAAAGAGATCATCGCTGAGAGAAGGAGTAGCAAGGCAACTTCAGAAAGGTAGCATGCGTTCAGACAGGGCATACATTCCGAGAAATTTTTCTCAGGGGGCCGTCGATTCCATTCCGGATATGTAACCGTAAATTGGGAGCAAGTTAAGGTGCGGTATCCGGAGTTGATTCCGCCACACAAAGGTTTGCCATGTGTGCTAAATTGTACATTGACCTAAAGACCTATAATGATCATCAGAGAAAAATTTGCGAGCTTTGTTTATAAGAGATCCCAAAAGATCTAAGATAATTGTCTCTATATACAGTATTCATGATTTGCGTGAACATGAATAAATGGACAAGAATTAAAAGAACTCTCTTATTTCTCTCCTAGATTGCGAGCATCTCAATATTCTTTTGCCATTTCTTCCCGCTTTCAATTCTTACTGGAGACCTTTCAAGAAAGATTTTCCCACTGACCAAGTCCTCAGGGGGTGTCACGCCCCACTACCCCCATACTAGGGACAGGCCTGCGTGCAGGAAAACCTACGGCTTTTTTATAATACCAATTTTATCACAGTTTTAAACCATTTGTCAGCTGTATCTTCTGTGTATTTTTTGCACATTTATGACATGTGAACTTGACAAAATATTTTTCTGTTTCTCTGCTATAACCATCTTCAGTCCTCTATCTGTTAACTTATAATACGCTACTCTAGGAAAGTGTGTTATTTCCTATTTGTTCCTTTCATGACCCTCCCTAGCCTGCGTGCAGACATACTTTTCCCTCGTATAGTCCGTCTGAGTATTGGGGCAGAGTATCGCGTACTTAATACTATATACTATACTATACTATACTATACTATATCATACTATATTATACTATACTATACAATAATATACTATACTATACTGTACTATACTATACTATACTATACTATACTATACTATACTATATAGTAATACTATATAAGTGTTTGTACTGAGTTAAATATTTAAGTAGTGTAGTTTCCTGTCATTACTCAATTTTCTTTATTTTATAATACTTCATAATTGTTCATAGTTTTTATTAGCCAATCACAACACACTACCAAAAGAGTGGCAGTGGAGAGAACAATCATTATGATAAATCCGGCGCTAATGAGCAGACGGACTATACGAAGAAAAAGTCTGTTTGCACGCATGTTAGACCCTCCCTTTCACATGGTCCTTTTCATGCTCAATTTCAATGACCTTCACTTAGAAATTATCTTAACTATCTGTCAGTATGACATCCTACTGTGAAATCGACAGAGCATTATCAACCTGCCGAATGACTTGCAATCTTATCGATTGTTGCATGTCATTCATGCAATACCAAATTGAATGCTTATCTAATCTGCATTTGGTTCCATCATTATAGTTATCATTGTCTGGAATTTGGATAATTTTAGATGATTTTGTAGTGTATCGGTTGTAACTTACTTGAGTAAATTCTACTTATTTTTATTTTTTTAATAAATAGTTTACTTTAATAATATTGTGAAGTTTGAGTATCAAGTGTTTTATTATTTGATGATGATATGGTCAGCTGCTCGTGTATCCACGCATATGAAGTCCCACACCAAGGGCTTACATCTAGACCAAGGAATTCGGGTCATTCCATATTGCCTTCAATTATTTCTTGGCAGACCTATTGGATCCCGGAGTGATGAGATGTTGATGGCTGCCAGTTTGCGATATTGTCAACTTCAATATGCCATGTCCAGTGTTCATCTACCAGCTGATGTTTTGCAGGCCAATCCTTGATGGCCATCTGGGTAAACCGTGGTGCACATTTTCAGCTAGGCCGAGGTGAAATTCATGTTGTAGGAGTAGACCATAAAAATAGACCGATTCATCATTATTCAATAACCTTTAAGTTACATACAACTTTTTTCAAAGGACTGATAGTAGGACTAACCGAGTGGCTCAGATGGTAGTAAATATAAACTTGTGCTTGGTTTCTTTCTTGAATAGCCAAGCCCATCATCATCATCATCATCATCATCATCATCATCATTTATTCAGAACCTTTAAGTTATACAAACTTTTTTTCAAAGGACTGATCAAGCCCTGGTCAAGTACGTGCAAAATTCTTCTTGAATGATGTTTTCCTTGAGAGCAGAATATTTCTTTCCACACTCATGCTATTTCTTGGCCATATTCTTTCTGTTTGCGTGCATGTTTTTGTCTGAGGCGTGTGATTGCTTCATCGAACCCCCGAAACATTACAGCCTTTATAAGATCCAGTAGTAAATGATGTGCCAACATGAGGCTGTGTTTATACTGAAGCTGCAGAGGCACATTACAATCATTTCTGCCGAATGACTCCAAATATATATATACCACGATATTAGAGCGATGCCTAACTATAATGCAAGCATTTTCAAACTAATTTCCAAAGTAATTATACATTGGAAAAAGAAAACTAGGCCATAAACTAAAGTTGATGTTTGCTTGGAATAGCAAATATGGTCTATGTAGTCTTGATGTTTGCCTTCTTCGTTATGTTCTTTCTGTAAATTGTGCCTTTTCAGAATTGATCATTCCTTCCAAACGAACCTACAAACACCAAGATTTACCAAGCGCACATTACCATGAAAAATCCTATTCCTATTCCATTTCATGAAAATTCAATTTGAAAATGATCAATACACTTGTCACAGAGTATGGGGCATGTGGAATTTGATTTCCCTCCTCAAATGAACAGGCTCAGTTTCAAAAACATTATATTGTTTTAATGGAGCTGCGTATAAATGTCTTAGCTGGACATATTTGCTTAGCCATTGTCAATATTCGAATGAGGTCAAATCAATGATACGTTTTCATCAATTGTCCAACTATATACATACGCTTGAAATGCTGTTTTATATTGACGATGAAATACTTGATTCAGTTCTATTAGTGGCTCAATTTAAAGTATACGTATTTCTAACCGTTATTTGTCATGGATAAAGAATCGTCGATGTGAACAAGTAGTATTAAATACTACATTGGCGCAACTGGAAAGCGAGATGGAAAAATTTGGTAAGTTTAAGATTTTGAAAACTTGTTTATATATATATATATATATATCTCAATGGAATGTTTGTACTGTGTTAATGATAATAATGATAATAATAACAATAACAATAACAATAATATGCAAACCGTTTACGAGAGTGCTCGATACAGTTAATTAAGTAGATCTATGTATAAGTGAAACAAAGATTTGTTAAGTTTTGCCGTGACTCGAGCTCCTCCGACGGAATTTATTCTAATAAAATTAGAATAATCTTTGTTTCATTAATATCTAAATATCCAGAAAACTGGAAATAATGTACTGTGTAACAAACGAATTTATAATAACTTTGTTAGACGATTGGTTATTAATTCTCAACGATCCTAGAAATTTCATCTATAATCATTAATTACTCAAAATTGAATGTTTTCAGCTATAGGATTACAATATAGGGGGTACAACATAAAATATGTTGACTGTTGAGTGAACCTATCCGTTTTATCATTTTTGAGACGTCCGTTCTGTCATTCAGTGTATATACGAGAGGTAATATTTAATTCTCAATACTAGACAGTCAGCTCTATCTAGATTCTGCCAGTAAATGTTAGATTACATAGACAAGTTAGATACAGATATATACGGCAAAATATCATAGATATAGATATATATATATATTTATGACATGCGCAACCAGATGACACATAACCATATGTCCAACTATTGGATTTCCCCTCATAATCATAATTGAGTTGGTCTTTACAAATGAATATTGTATTGTTTAGTTATACAAATCCATTTACATCGATAATGTCATGTTTCTACAGTATTTCTATACACCCTGTCCATCCCATAATCCTATATGTGTAGGAATTTGCGCTATGCTGTGGTATGTCACATTACCATCCTACACAATACATACAGAAGGTACAGTTACAGTTACAGAAACATATGTTATATATCAATCACAAACAACTGAAAGGGACATTTATTAATGATAAATAATCATTAGCAAAACAAACATGTTTAAGACCACCAAGGTGCCGTAATTTATAAATATATGTTTCGCTATACTCTTTAGTCCTTTTAGTCTTTTGCAGCTATCCTCGCATATATCTTCACATGAAAATGTTCGATATATACATAAGAGATACATAAGAGATATGAAAATGTTCGTAGGACAATTTGCAGGCAAATAATACATATCGACAAAACGTGGACAGAGTGGACAGAGCCTTCTATTGCTCTGGGTGTGGAAGGTGTGCTTGCTTTGGAGTCAATAGATGAAGTCATAAAACTCAGACAGACAGACAAATGTATTTAAGACACATAAATGGGCTTACGTAATTACTGACTAGATATACAATATGCTAATACAGAGTATTATTTTACAACCAAGGTATGACTATCATCGTTACCGTTACTTGATGTCTGACAGAGGAAACATATATAGTTGAATAAAAACTACATAAAAGTAGAAGATATTTATTTATTTTATTATTATTATTATATTATTATCATTATATATATATTGTATCACGAAAGTAAATTGATCATAACATATGTCTTTATTGGGATTAAAATCCAACAAAAAGAGTACTCATGTAGAAGGCACTCAGGCCACACTAACACTACACGGTATAAATATACAGGATAAATCAGTAATTAGTTAGTTAAGGTGTACATGATAAATTATGTATTTGAAAAATTTATTGCAAGATATTTTAATTATTTGATCATGGGTAATAATACTTTGTTTAAACGATTTTGAAATATATTTACGTCTTTTGACTCACACTATACTTCAATTGGTATAGTGAGTTCCATATAGTCGGCTAGTTATATTGAAAAAGAGGCTATGTCTAGCATCTGTCTTCACGGTTTCAGTATTAGGTTGAAAGTGGTGACTGTCACGCAATGCATATAGATGCATGCATTAGAATAATATAATCATTATTGATGTATGATGTGATTTATTATGCATTACGTGACAGTGACTTCGAGTAGTTGTTTTGATTACTGATAGATTCATATACTGAGTATACGTATCAGTTCATATGCTAACATATCCATTAAATAATGTTTGTAACGAGGTGTGCCTTTGTTTATTCATACAATTGCTGTGTTCTGAAGATATGTAGGCGGAGTAAGTTTGGAGGGTAGTAAAAGGGATATATGACAATCCCTTAACCTATAGGCGTGGACAAAGAAAGCAAATAAAATATCTCTCCGTGCTAGTATAATACATCTGCATGTTTGACCTGTTTCTCTTGAGTCACACAAGAACAGCGATATTGCACGCTTTCTATTCAAGTTAAATCCGGGATCTTTAAAACTTGACTCGAAAGTCGACTCTTCCTCTATCAGACTTTCTGGACATTCATGCTGAAACACTCGCATGCTTTTATGTATATGTGTTATACTTGCATTGCTCGATCTGTGAAAATCTTCCGTACCTTGAATGCTCATTCTTGCAGCTTTCAGGTACGGTAATTTAGTCCCTCATTTGTAATGTCAGACGAAATAGATTCATCTTACACCCCCACATATCTGCACATAATTAACAACGATATTTCCACAGCCCCAGGTATAATGCTGATCAAATGAGTTCAGAGATGGCTCTGGTACCGACGAATCACGTGTCACGTTTGCTCATGAAAAAAAAACTGATGAATGTGATCAGATCATCATCATCATCATCATCACCCACTATTTAAGAAAGGTAAATCATCTTTATGTAACAACTACCGGCCTATTTCATTGGCATGTGTTACAATTTGCAAAGTCATGGAGGCTGTGATATCTATTCAAATGAAGGATTATTTATTAAAAAATAACTTAATAACGAACTAGAGCAACATGGTTTTCTAAAAAGACGCTCAACATGTACCCAGCTACTTTCAACTTTGCATACTTGGTCATACGCAGTTAGTAGGAAGATATCAATAGATAGTGTATACTTAGACTTTAGTAAAGCTTTTGACACTGTGTGTCACTGTAAATTGATCACTAAATTGAAAGCTTATGGTATTCAAAGCTGAGCTTATCATTTGGTTGACATCTTTCTTAAATAATCGTTCTCAATCTGTATGCATCAAAAACATAATGTACTTACTTCAATCTGTTTAGATGGCCATGACCTAAATAATATTAATAACATCAAATACTTGGTAATCATTTTAACAACCGACTTGAAGACATCCTCTCATTGCGAAATGATTTAAGCAAAGGCAAGCTCACGGTTATATTTATCAAAGCAATGTTTTACTTCGTGTGATCTTTTAATTCCGTTACAAGCTTATAACATATATGTCAGACCTATTTTGGAATCTTCTCTCCTGTTTGGTATAGTAAAACGTCTTCTTGGGCTGGATCTAGAGTCCATTTAGTTAAGGCGATTACAACATAGTAGATATGGATATTAACGATTACTGCCAATACCAGATAAATAAATACAATATATGAGGGGCCATAATCTAAAGTTATCATCATCATTATGCCCCAAATCAAATATTACAAAACATCAGTACTTTAACCGAGTTCTGCCATCATGGAACTTTCTACCAGAAGATATCGTCAATGCAAAGAATTTACATACGTTCAGAAATGGTTTAAATAAGTTAGATTCAAAAACAAACTGCCAACATTTCTTCAATAAAGTTATCAACACGTTTGCTCTGTTGAAATGAGGATATTTCGGAACAACAGGATCTTTTCTTTCGTTATTGTGATTTCTGCGTCTTATTCTATTGGGTCCCCGTTTCTGTCTCATGGAAAAAGTGTCGCTATGATTTGTTGATAATTTCTATGGGATTATATACGATACTACACAGATTGAACAAATTGGATTGATCTTGAAATGTTCTTGAATTTCGAGAAATGCCATTCTTATTTCCTGGAATATCTAACTGCATACATTTTTTTTATAAGTACACACTTTATATTTATAAGAACATCAGCAATGCATTACCCGCGTTGCTGGGTTAATTTCGACCTAAAAAAAAAAATTTGATGTCGAAATTTTGCTTCAGTCATTCTCGGTAAACGTCCAAAATGAACATAATCTACCAATTGCAACGAGCACGTCGTAGCATGGTCGCAGCAAGGTCGCAGCAAGGTCGCAGCAAGGCGGTCCTGAGAAACTTAACCAAATTATTGTTTAAATGCACATTTTTCTTTCGACACGCAAAGTAAAGGAAAACTCTGAAAAATCAAAGCCCGTAGTTACAACTATTTAACAATTATCTATCGAATGATATGCTGTTCGAATGATTTGGTTTTGAAATGGCTGAGGAAATCGCGAAAAACCAACGCTGACACACATACCCAAAGACATTCGCATTTATAGGTCACATAAATAACAGTACTGTAAATATAATATTAGATATGCATAAATTATCAATGGTTATAACATCTCTTCAAACTTGGGCACATCTGGGCTTCAGCTCATTTCTACGCTTCCGTATGAAAATTAAGTGCATCTAAATAATCTAATATTATCTATACCATCTATCTTATCTTATAAATGCCCAGGGTTGGAGATAGCTCTTGGGTATAGACACATAGACAGACAGCATAGTCATCAAATCTTTAGCCCAAAAGGTGACAGTTTTCAACTGGTATATAGCAGGACTGGAAATGATCTAGAATCAATCAGTATCTGATTTAGAGCCAATCAAAAGTGAAAGATTATGAAAAATCGGAAAAAGGAAAATCCGAAAGATTATGAAAAAATAAGCGGGGCTTTAGGATGAACCATTAAATTTTTGATGAAAGGGCTTGGGACTAGTTTCGATGCACATTTTTCATAATATTTTGCTTTGAATTGGCTAAAAATCAGATACCTATTGATCTACATCATTTGCAATCCCGTTATGTACCAGTTCAAAATGTTCGCCTTTTGGGCACAAGATTGGACGACGATCTCACACTATTGTCCACATGGTTAGGCCTTTTTTTCTATCAGGGATTGGGCTCAAAGTTGTGATCACCTTGAAAATTACTGATAGGATGACACAAGGTTGTATTCTGAGAACAAGTTTATCCGAGGATGTTTGTAGTAAAATTCTCGTTAATTTTTGAATATTTGGGATAGGGAAAAATTTTGCATTTTACTGACATTCTTTTCGTTCATATAAAATGAGAGAATGTTATATATACAATAACAAGAAACCATTTAACATTTTATGCTAAATAATCCTCTGAAAGAATGTTTAAGCAAGTGTACTATATGAAGTTGTATATTGCATAATGTTGAATTCTTGATATGACATGATAATTTCTTGTTGTAAAACATAGTAATGATGAGAACATGTGTTTCAGGCATTATTTATGTTGTTTTGGGGAGAGCGTTACAAAACAATAAACATGTTTATGGTATAAATGCTGAGCTTATTGAAAAGGGGTACATAAAGTACAGTATGGTTTGATCCATCTGGAGTCTTGCCGCTACAGTTTATTATTTGTAATAGTTTCAACAGAGGTACATAATTTTTTCTAACTGAAGACATTGTAAGGTAAAAAAATACATCCTTTTATATTACATATTATATCAATATAGATTACTTCATTATTGTAACCCGAATATAAGACAACAATCATAATTATGAAACATTACAAGCGTTACACCTTTGTGGTGGTATAACTTCCATTGCAATTCGAAGGGGTTGTTCACTATACAGTTTTGGCAGAAATGACCATACACCTCTTTCAGATCATAGCCAAAAGTTCCCCCAAATATATTTTATATTTTAAAAGGAAGACATTACTCTATAAAATCAGAAAAAAAGATTTTTAGCAAAAAAAAAATAAAAATGTAAAAAAATTGACCCAATTTTTTTTTTTATCCGTACTGCCAATTTTTCCCACAGATAAAATTATGTTTTTTGCTAACGTTTTTTCCTCAATTCCTTATCGTGAATATGTGAGAATCTTTTTCATGATCTAAAGCATTATGGTCATCCTCCCAAAAGTCTATCTAACAATCCCATCCAAACAAAATATAAGTTACCCCCCTGGGCTCACCAGTGTTCCACCATAGTTATAGCTAGTTCAACATATTTCACATTACAATTTAGACCAAGACAATTTTGCGGTTGTTTCTTGAAGCCTGGCGATTCTAATTACTTTCGTTTGGTATTTGCTTTATCTAACAATTTTGTTGATATTTCTTGTTTGTATTTTATTTTGCTATAGCTATGTACATTGATATGTTTATTCATTAGACGTTCACCTTGAAAAGAAAAATATCTTTTCCGCGGTCCGTCTTAACACGGGGAAGTAAAAAATATTTTTCGTGTGCCATATTGTGACCTAGATTTTTCAAATAGACGTTTTAAATTTGTCCCATTTTCTCCAAGAGCGGATTGATGAGCAGTCGATGCTGTGCGCAACTCTACAGTGTCTTCAATTGAAAGCCATTTTAATTCATCTAATAAATAATTCATCTTGTCATAATTTATTCTCACAGCAATAAGTTTGGCTGCCCAGTTTTGTATCTTAGTTTGTACTTTTCTTAATTGTGTTGTATTACACGAAGACCAAACTTCAAGAGCGTAGAGACTAGGTTGAACAATTTTAGATTTAACAACTGTGGCAAATAATTCAGATGGAATGTATTTTTCTGTTTTGCAATTGCCCTAAGTGAAATGTCGACTCATATAGTGTATAACATTTTTCAACTATGATTGACGGGAATTGCAAGACGGAACTTTCTAGAAGCAACTATCTACGTGCGGAATAGAACGCAATGTCATAAGTTCAAGCTAACGTCATCAAATTGGTCCTATTGTTCTCCAAGATTGACGTCATCGCTATTCTATTTATATACAAAACTGGAAAATTCGATGCTGACCTTGACGCTGTCATGTAATCTAGAACATTCTTAATTATTATATAACATTCTATATTTAGCAACATAAATTAATATAAAAGTAACTCGACTAAATCTTGTAAATTATTATAACATTAGTATCTATGTGAGGATCATCTATAGATCAAGCGTAGAATACAACCGTGTAATCAGGCAACGAATATAAGAAATATACGCTACGCTACTAAATGCTGGAGTATTTATTTGTATAAACGTCTGTCTATCGGAGACAACGCGTTGCTGAGAAATATTTGTCGTGGACATATCTAATTCCCGACAAAGTGGCACCCGTGATGGGAGAAGAATTTTGAGACTACATTCAGAATTATACAACACACAATTATTGGAGATTAAACTATTCATATAGAGTTACAATGGGGGAAGAAATGCTGGAGAGCCAACTCAAGAAGTTACAAAACAGAATACAATTACTTAACTTAACAGTGGAAGATGCAGATGGAATTATTGCGAGCAATAATGTTCGAGAACTAGAAAATTACAAGAGAGATTTACTCAAACAATTAGAGGAAATCAACAAAACGGAGACATCAATCCAAGAACTGAAAATAGAAGACGGCGAAGAACCTCTATCAGTGAGACAATGGAAGAAAGATTTACAATTACAATTGAAGCTAAGCAACACAGCTATGGAGACCTTAGAGAAACATATTAAAGATATCAACAATACAGTATCAGAAGAAGATTCTATCAGAGAATTAGAAATATTACGCAAAAAACACGAAGAAGAACTTAAACTTGAAGAGAGAAAACTAGAATTACAAATGTTTAAACAAAGAGAAGCAGAAAGTGAGCAAACTATTAAGAGAGATCAAAACTCTCAAAACATAGTAAGTGCTAAACTACCAAAGCTGGTTATAACAAAGTTCAATGGGACACATATCGACTGGAACAGATTCTGGAACCAATTTGAGTCTGAAATAGAAAATAGCAGCAATTTAGCACAAGTTACAAAGTTTTCATATTTGAAAGAGCTGGTTGAAGGAAAAATACGCCCTGTTATTGATGGGCTACCTTTCACAAATGAAGGTTATGAGAGAGCTAAAGCTATATTAAAGTCAAAATATGGTAGACCTAGTGAAGTAACAAATGCACATATTCAAAGCATATTATCATTATCTACAATATATGGAACAAATACTTACAAAATTAATGAGTTCTATCAAAAACTAGTTACAAATGTACAAGCGTTAGAAACCATGGGAAAGTTAACAGAAATTAACGGTTACGTAAGAATGACATTGGACAAATTACCTGGTATACGATCAGATTTAGTACGAACAGATAACAATTGGCAAGAATGGAAGTTCAACCATCTAACCGAAGCACTTTGGCAATGGACTGAGAGAAATCCTGTTTCTGTAGATCGTCAGAATACAGACAGATATAACCATAAAAAGGACAAAATATTTAATACAAGACAATCATCATGGAGAAGCTGTGTATACTGTAAAGACGAAGAGCAAGACCATAAATCATCAGAATGTACAAAAGTTAAAGATATTAGTGAAAGAAAACAACTATTGATGAAAGAGAAACGATGTTTCAACTGCACAAAAATGGATCACAGAGCAGCTGATTGCAAGAGTAAATGGAAATGTTCTAACTGCTCTAGAAGACATCACACGTCAATATGCGAAGGCAACCACACTGCAACAAAACCACAAAAGGAACAAACACTGACAACTGCTGAATCAAAAGATGTAACATACCCTGTAGTAATAGTAAGAGCCAACGGTATCAAATGTAGAGCATTATTGGACACCGGAGCTGGAAGCTCATACGCTTCTTCGACTCTCATTAGCAGACTAAAAATGCAGCCTATACGTAAAGAAATGAAAACAATAGAAATGATGATGGAAAAAACGACAAGGAAAATATCAATGTACAACATTACAATTACAGATTTGGATGAAACATGCGTTATTCAAGCAGAGGTAAATAAAGTTGATAAAAGAGAGTTATTATCACTACCGAATCCTAACTATGACAAAATGATTGCAAGATATACTCACCTAAAAGATGTGTCAATGAACGAACAAGAAAACGATAAGATGTTATCTATTCACCTAGTTCTTGGTGCAAGTGAATACGCCAGAGTAAAGACAACATCACAACCACGAATTGGTCGACCAGGAGAGCCAGTGGCGGAAAGAACAAAGCTAGGTTGGACCATCCTGTCGCCTGGAGAAGAAGCAACATTGGGAAGTACATATCTTACAAAAGATTCAACATATGACTTCGAGAGACTGTGCTCGTTGGATGTACTGGGCGTGGCCGATACAAACAAAACAGATGATGAAGAAATTCTTGAAACATTTAAGGATAAACTAACTAAAAGTAAAGAAGGATGGTATGAAACAAGCCTTATTTGGAAGCCTAACCACCCAGAGTTAGCAAGCAACAAAGCAGGAAGCATAGGGAGATTAAATAATTTAATGAGAAGATTAAATCGGCAACCAGGATTGTTACAGAAATATGATGACATTATTCAAGAACAACTACAAGAGGGAATAGTAGAAAGAGTTCCTGACGCCATAAAGAACAAAGAGTTTTACATACCTCACAAACCAGTTATCAGAGAAAACGTGGAGACTACAAAATTAAGAATTGTGTATGATGCATCTGCAAAAGAAAACACTAATCGACCATCGTTAAACGATTGCCTTGAAACTGGTCCACCACTTCAAAACAAGCTATGGGATGTATTGATCAGAAATCGTTTTAGACCAATAGCACTCACCGGAGACATTAAAAAGGCATTTCTACAAGTTCGGATTAAAGAAGAGGATCGAGATTCGCTGAGATTTCATTGGATTAAAGATAAAGATCCAACAAAGATTGAAACATTACGTTTCACAAGAGCATTATTTGGTTTAGTGCAATCACCCTTTATGTTGGCAGCAACAATAGATACTCATCTGGACACAATGAAAAAAGAATATCCTGAAGAAGCAGAAGAGATAAGAAAGTGTTTATACGTAGATGATTTGATCACTGGCTGCAACACAATAGAGGAAACACAGAGATTTAAAGACAAAGCTTGCAGCATCTTCAAAGATGGAGGTTTTCAACTACATAAATGGCATTCAACCAACAACTGCATTGAAGGAAAACAAGAAACACAAATATCCCCGTTAGAAGAAGAAAGGACATTTGCAAAAGAACAGCTTGGATCTCTTGAAAACGACTCGAAGATACTGGGCATTTATTGGAATAAGCAAGATGACCATCTCAGCGTAATTGTACCACAACCACCTTCAAGGACGACCAAGAGAGGGATTCTACAGTACTTGGCAACAATATTTGATCCACTTGGGTTTGCATCGCCTACAACATTGGTTGGAAAAAATATATTCAGGACATGCTGTGAAAATAAATTCAATTGGGATGAAGAATTCGACAAAGACATCACATCACGCTGGAAAACATTCTTGGACAGACAACCGGAGACATTCGAAGTACCTAGATCGATACCTTCGTACAAGGAAGACATAGAATGGATAGATCTACATGCCTTCAGCGATGCAAGTGAAAAGGGTATCTGCGCAGTCGTCTACGCTGTCACAGCACAAAAGTCTGGTATAAGTAAAGGTTTACTTGTTGCAAAATCAAGATTATCACAAAAAGCAGCAACTATTCCACGTCTGGAACTAAATGCAGCTACAATGGCAGCAAATATACTTTGGAATGTTCACGAAGCCATTAAAGACTTGCCAATACGGAACGTGTACGCCTGGACGGATAGCACTGTTACATTACATTGGATCCGAGGTTCTAGAAATTACAAACAATACGTAAACAATCGCGTGAAAAAGATCAAAGAGAAGCCATTCATACAATGGAGACATGTTCCTGGTAAAGAAAACCCAGCTGACATAGGAAGCCGAGGGGCAGAAGCAAAACAGCTCACAGATCTTTGGTGGAACGGTCCAATTTGGTTAGAAGATGCCGACAATTGGCCTAAAGACATATTAACACAAGATACGACTGAAAGTGCAGCAGAAGCAAAAGCCATAAAAGAAATCTTGTCAACAACAATTACAAGTCAAGACGACGACATTCAAAAACTACTAGACAAACATGGTATATGGAAAGCCTCCAGAATTATAGCATGGATCATGAGGCTCAAACACAACGGTAATACATCTAATGAAAACAATTACAGAGGATACCTACAAACGCAAGAGATTACATCAGCTACAAACAAAATAATAAAAAAGATTCAAGAAAATTTCATCAAAGAAGACGCATTTGAATCATTCAAACACAAATTAAACCTTCAGCAAAATGAAGAAAATATCTATGTATGCAAAGGAAGACTACAAGGAGACTATCCTGTATTTATCCCTCCAAAAACAATCCTTGGAAAGCAGATAGTCATACAGGCACACACAAAAACGCTACATGGGGGAGTTGGCTTGACCATGGCAGAAGTCAGAAGCAAATATTGGATACCAAATTTACGACGTTTGTCAAAAACCATCATTAGAGACTGTTTTAAATGTAAACGCTACCACGCCACACCCTTCAAAAGACCTAAACCTGGAAATCTACCAACTGATAGAACAACTGGAAATAGAGCATTCCAAGTAATTGGCATAGACTACGCAGGACCAATTATATATAAACATTCAAAGACAAAAGAAAAGAAATCCTACATTTTACTTTTTTCATGCAGTTTAACCAGAGCAGTTCACGTTGAACTAATGCGGGATCAAACCGTAGATGAATTTTTGAAGGCGTTAAAACGTTTCACTTCAAGAAGAGGACGCCCCGAGAAGATTTATTCGGATAATGCAAAAACGTTCAAATCAAGTTCAGAATGGCTCAAGAAGGTGATTAAAAACGAAAAAATAAATAATTACATTGCAATGCACAACATCAGATGGCAATTTAACATGAGTAGGGCTCCTTGGTGGGGCGGACAATTTGAACGGATAATCGGATTGGTAAAAGCAGCGATGTACAAGGCAATGGGAAAATCAATGCTATCTTGGTCTGAACTGGAAGAAGTACTTCTAGATGTTGAAATCACATTAAATAATAGACCATTGAGCTATGTGGAAGATGATCATCAATTACCTTTACTAACTCCAAGTATAATGATCCATGGGATTAATAACAGCTGTCCAGAAGAACAATGGGATAACATCGACGACAGAGATTTAAGGAAGAGAGCAAGGTATATAAATAAGTGCAAAGACGCAGCATGGAAACGTTGGACAACGGAGTATTTGAGAGGTCTCAGAGAACGCCATGACTGCAAGTATAAAAAAGAGAAACGTATTCTTTCAATTGGAGATGTTGTTATTATCAAAGGTGAACAGAAAAATAGAGGTCATTGGACTTTAGGTATTATTAAAGAATTAATTTATGGCAAAGATAGAGTGCTAAGAGGAGTTACAGTCAAAACCAATAAATCAGAATTACAAAGAGCACTAGAACATATTTACCCGTTGGAAATAAGCTGTGATAGGTATCCAGAAAATGACATAAATGATTCAACAAATCAAACAACGGAAGAACGACCAAGAAGAAATGCAGCAGCTATTGCGAGGTTGAAAATAAAAGATACGGAAGACACAACAAACAAGGAAGACGAAGTAACCATAGAATAAATATTATACTATACAACTATACATGTGAAAAAGTGTATTTAACTATAAACGATATACTTAAATAGGGGGAGAGTGACGGGAATTGCAAGACGGAACTTTCTAGAAGCAACTATCTACGTGCGGAATAGAACGCAATGTCATAAGTTCAAGCTAACGTCATCAAATTGGTCCTATTGTTCTCCAAGATTGACGTCATCGCTATTCTATTTATATACAAAACTGGAAAATTCGATGCTGACCTTGACGCTGTCATGTAATCTAGAACATTCTTAATTATTATATAACATTCTATATTTAGCAACATAAATTAATATAAAAGTAACTCGACTAAATCTTGTAAATTATTATAACATTAGTATCTATGTGAGGATCATCTATAGATCAAGCGTAGAATACAACCGTGTAATCAGGCAACGAATATAAGAAATATACGCTACGCTACTAAATGCTGGAGTATTTATTTGTATAAACGTCTGTCTATCGGAGACAACGCGTTGCTGAGAAATATTTGTCGTGGACATATCTAATTCCCGACATGATGGTTAACATCCGTTGAACTTATCAGCTCTTTTTTTGGGGGGGGGGGTGCATTAAGGCATATGCCTTGTTATGCCTAAACAGATATGCGGTAAAGCATTTTAAAGAGAAGGATTCTTGATTTAAAATGATAAGATTTTTATTCTTGCTGTGATTTGTTGACGCAGTTGCTTATCAGTTGACCCAGTTGCTTGCAAGAAGACAGTAGAACAGGAACTGTAATTCATTAAATATGATGATTTCATCCGTTCTTTATCATTTCAGCCAAAAATTGAAATCTATAACAGGACCTCAATAAAAAATTTCAGGCTCTGTGGAGATTTTGAAACAGAATTGTGATAAAGTGAATTTTCCTCACATTTTTCACGCTTCACTAAGAAATTTTGTTTGAAATGCATCAGCGCGAACAGGACTCGAATTCATAACCATAATTCACCCGAAATACGCTGAGGGCCTTACGTTGGCCCGATTGTTTGAGTTTGAAAATGGAAAAGTGATATAGTGAACTTTAGAACTAAATTGTCTTTTGGTTGGTTGAAATGCCATTAAATATGATATATTTTCTTGATTCTAGCAAGTAAGAAACTATTTTTACCAACAAAATACACAAAACTAAGGTTCCAAACTATTTTGCCCGACGAAATTTTTAAATTGAAAGTTGGTGGGGGGTGGGGTGAAAGAGAGCTCGAACACCGCATTGAATGCTTTAGCCACTACGCCACATTATCAACAGATTTTGATAATCAATACGCATGCGCACTCACAATGTAATGACATGTATACTTAGTAATTCCTCAGTATCATGATGTCATCTAGATTAAATAAAACCACATATGATAATGCGGCTGTTGATATATGCTGATTTAATGATAATCATCCGGAAATCTCCAAGTTGGATAACATTTAAATTTTATGATAACTGATGTTAATTGTCCCAATTGAAAATCAGCAAATGGGATTATCATATAATCGCTTATCATCATTATCATCAATTATTAAAGATATTGCTAAATATCATCCACTAAAACTATATAAAACTGTCATCAAGAGTAGAACATTTTTTTAATAAACGAACAGAATATATAACTTTATCACTCATGTTTGGCTGATATGAATATTATGTTGGTTATAAGTTCAATCCAGGGGTTTAACTTTCATACTTTTGATATACGGAGTTGCTCAAATATTAATTGGGTACACCAGAAAATAATGTTAGGGTTATTAATTCTTTACCATTAAAATTTGTTGAGGTATTCTTTTTGATTTTGGCTTAGTGTCTAAATCTTATTTTTTTAATTCGAATTTTTTAAGGATAATATGCGTTTTGTGAACAAAATATTTGGGGTATCTAAGTTTGACTGCCACGATCAAAAATTTGTTGTTGTCATTCTGACAAAGTTCTCCATTTGATCCCCCCTGATGTTCAATAGGTAATTTATCATTATGTGATACGATTATAAAAGCCATCTATATAATTCGCTAGCGGAACTCCAGGAGCTATATGTTACGACTTCAGATAGGTCTCTGATGAGTCCCTTGACATGGATGAAACATGTGTCAGACCAGTCGCTTTCTCAATTGATTATACAGTGTAACCTGCTTAACTGCAAGTCAAAATTGCCAATGGTTTTAATTGCATTTATCCGACTTTGCAGTTATCCGAAATTGTTTACCAAGGACTTGACCAGAAAATTGTTTAACGGGTTTCAAAGCCAGGTTGCAGATAAGCGGGAATTTCGCTTATTCCGAATTGCCCTTAGCGGGTTACACTGTATATACATTTTGATAAAATATATCTGGAAAGCGTACTGTAGAATGAATTACAAAATCCATTTGAATATTATATTCATAACAATTGAAAACTCAATGTATTTTATTTACTTCAATGTCTTTTAACAAGAATAGAATAGAATAGAAATAGTTTATTTAAAGACATATAAACAACTATGATACATGATTTTTCCTTTTTGTTCTATTTGATTACATGTATGTGTTATATAAGGCATTATTGTTAAGCAGTCGTTTCTTGATGTCTGACGGCGTCATCGTCGTCTAATAATTAGTTTGATTGAGAATATAGTGTATTTTTAATTTCTTGTTTATATTTAATAATATTGTATGAATCGTATTTGTAATATTTATTTAGTGATTGTGCACCTCGAAAGCTGAATGATCGTTTACCACGGTCAGTATGGACGTGCGGGAGAATGTACATGTTTTTTCTTGTAATATATTTGTGGTTACTTTTATTAAATAAAGTCTTTAATTCTGAACCATACATTCCTGATTTGGATTGGTGGGCTGTACATGCAGTACGGAGATGTGACATGTGGCTGATAGAGAGCCATCCCAGTCGTTCAAGTGCGTCTTCCATTCTATCAAATTTTCGCTTTCCACATATCAATTTTGCCACATATCAATTTTATCAATTTAACATAAACGGAGATAATATTACGTATATTATATAACTATCACATCTATACACTGGGATTCCATACAATCTCGATTGACCATATTTTCCCACTATATAAACTATGGATTGATCAGTTAGATTGCTGGATTCCTTCCTATCTATCTCATTCCAAATCCATGTAATTACATATTTATTGTTTTAAGTAATTTTATATATATGCCATGTAAATAAACAACGATGCGAGAGCTTACTTATGGAGGATACGATATTATTGCTATCGCATAGTTGCTACTACTGCATTACAACTACGGTACTCACTTTATATACAGAGGGAAAATATAATGATTTTTCTCTATTCAACTTTTGTCCCTAATTGCTGTCTATCGCCTATATATTTATTACACACAAAGAAACACGTAACACCAAAAAATTAATACGGGTTCGGGTAGATAAAGCTAAAATGATGAAGATGGTGAAAATGATTTTTCAATTTGAGGCGTATAAGAAGACATATTTTATGCAAAAAGTAGGCTATTTTCGATCATCACGTTTTTCCAGACTCATTTCCAGAACATTTGGAATCTGCATCATTTAATCTGTCTGAAAAGTCTTTGCTTATAAACCCATAAGTAGTTAAAATAAATGAGGTTTCACTCATAACATTTTCTGTGATCAAATAATGTATGGAATCGACAACTAGGCAGACTGCAGAGAAGGCGGGTGGGTGGCCACGCTACCACCGAGGAATTGTAATCGCTCTTCACATTACTTAATCTCATTTATGTACAGCACAGTTTGTCTACATTTACAACGCAATAATCAAATGGGTATCATAATGAAGTAATAAAAGTCAACTGCAGTAGACATCTCTGCAATATATATCCAAAATGATTGGCTACAATCAACCCTAATTGAAGGGGGCTAGAAGCAAAGTGGGCTAACCCACAAATTTTTGATTTTGAGGTTGCCATTGATTATTATAGTATTTTTATCTGATCTTTGCCGTTGCAGAGTGGGCTAAGCCACATGATAATTATTATTTGCTTGGTTCTGCTATAACGGAGTTTCTCTCTCTCTCTCCTAGAACTGGACCGTTTCACAGTTAATACTAGATATTATTATTGAGTATTGATAATAACGAGGGGATGATGCCGAGCTCATTTGATTGTACAGACAGTCTGTCTGCCGTATCTCACTGTTCTCACATCATAACAATTGCTCCCATAGCCATTTATTATAGCGAATGTTTATCCATATAAATTTATTCATCCTGTTTTATTGCGTTTCCTGTATAAAGAAACCAGGGTCTATCGAAACCTTTCAAGCTAAGCAATCGTATAAAGTAATATGAATCTATTTAAATGATACAGTTGACCTTCGAATTAAATAATTCATGAAGTTTTTGTATTGGGAACTAGGGCGGTGCTAGACCTTCTTCATAAATGTCGAGTATGAGGTAATGTAAGCACGTTTTATGAAGGCTCTATTAGTCAAATATTTCAGTTAAATATCAGAGAAAAACTTATTAACATTTATTTTATCAGCATATAGTTGTTTTGAAATTTCAAAGTACTTTCAAGCCATCTATTTGTACATCAAATATTTTAATCAGGAGGAATGTTTGGGTTATATTATCGACATTATCACAAAACATTCGTTGACAAATAATAAGTAAAATCATTAACTGACTATGGTGTTATTTATTTATCCGATTAAAAATAGCCTAATAATATCTCCCTAAACACAACTGATATGCCTAGACAACAAAAGCTGATAATATTTTATGAATGATCCAATTGCCAAATTTATAATATTTACATTACTGAGTATCTGTTTCAAAAGTTGAAGCGTTGGCGTTGTGAAAACATACATGGTATCCATTTTGTCAAAAGTATGACTTTCTCAAACTTGGTTAAAATTTGCACTTTTACTAAATTTTTTCAAACGTCATAGCAAATCGTTTGACGAATCATTAAATGAAGGTCAATACCTTTTGGAGAGCTTATACCGTGTCGTATAACAGCTTATTACAGACTGTTTTTTCACTATTATCCTAATATTGTGTATCTCTTATCTGTGCATCATAACAAGTCAACTAATAGATCAGAAATAATTACTGGCTTCAATAAATTATGAAGAATTTTTTGGAATTAAATGTTTTGGTATTCAACATTTTATCTGATGGTTTCTCTTTCAACGTTAGATTTACTTTGTTAAACTCTGTTAGAAATCCATTCATCTTATGATTTCCTTATTTGTTTATTTTTGGTTTGAAAATAGGAAGAAACATAAACTGGTAGTTGTTCTAGAAAAAGAGTTGCAAAGATATTCAGAATTGTTGATACATTTTGAAAAAGTAGCAAGTGCGATAATACTTTGATCAATGTTATTTCATACTCTGGGAAAATTTTATCGACGTCATCGAATTTATCGAAATTCGTGTGGTGTATCTACGTTATAGTCGCTGTTATTTACGTGAGAGTTCATGTAATACTAATTGGCCCTTTAGTGGTATGCCAATGTTCCAAGACATTATTTTGGAAAAGGCTTATTGCTATATCTTTATCCTATTCATTTTAATCAATTTAAAGGTATGTATATATGTACATTATGTTCTGCGTATTAAAATTATTTGGCTAAACAGAATGTGTATAAAAATGTTATTTTTATGATCATAATAATAATATGGTAACTAGTTTGAAAAACTGAAAAATTTGTTTCCAATAAAATTCCAAAAAATTTCAAAAATATTTTTTTCACTATAACATAATATTGTGATGTTTACGTTTTGTTGATTTTTTTTATTTCATTGATTTTTCTGCATATATGTTTGCTTGTTTGAAATGGTTTTTGATAATAATTATTGTCGATTGCAATTTTAAGGCTTACTCAATGGAAAAGAGACAAAAAGACGTCTTTGCTGAAGTATATAGTTAAATTTTTATTGTAAATGGATAAGAATTACTTCAATTTGTAATCCTACTTTGAATTAATCCTATCCATACCAGTATTGTATTGACTTTGCTACAAAGGCACTATTGAATTTACGCTTTATTCTAAGAAGTTCAGAAGATGTTCACAATAAATTTTCAAGTACTTTTCTGTACTGTATTGCACTTCAACATCTAATAATTCTGAGCTTTATTATTTTTGAACTAATAACTTCATGAATAAATATCCCATTATACCCATCCTGTTGTTCTACATATATATCCGCAATTTTTAAGAGAGAAATTAATTTATTGTTGTTTTCGATAACACGGCAAATGAACTTGAGCTAATTATATACATTTGCTTTAAAGCAAACCCATTTTTATCTTGTCAGCAAAATTTACAAATATCCTCTTTTTCGATTTTAATTCTATTATTGGAAAATCAAAAAGCCAATAAACTATTTCATATGGAAATTGGAATATTCGACAATTTGAACATAATACATTATTATAAACTATTGTTTTAAATTAGGTTCATATAGCATTATTGACATCCAAACCATGAAAAAAGTCGTGAAATTTCATTGCGTTTTCATGGCATTTTCATGGTGCATTCACATTTTAGTATCGTGAATATGGATGTTTCTCATGGTTTTCAAACTTTTTAATGGCCTAAATAAGACTGTGGTTTTAACTTTTTTACATTTTCAACAACACGTTCATGGGATTTTCATGGTTTTGGTGTTGGTAGTGTAGAGAAATTTGGAAACATTTTGTTACATGCTTATCATTTAATTGCTATATTGATATTCAGCGTGATACTTTACCTATTGTTATATTTATATCAATATTTACAACTTATAGATTTAAATATTAATACCTATGAATGACCCCAATATTTAGTTATATTTTCCCAAGATACATTTTAGCTTATAAATTTTCCTATATTGATTTAGTTCTAAGTTTCCACACCTATATTTCTTAATTATAAATTCACATTATCTTTGGTTTCTATTTTAGATCAACTCTAATACTGCAACAGGAACATTTCAAGTGAAACTTAAGACGATAAAGAGTGTAATAAAAATTAATTCTATTTCAAATATCAATAAAACTGCATCAAGAACAAATCTAGGCAGTGCATCTTGCGGGATATTGGCTATCATTTGTTTCTCTAACTTTAACCCTCTGCCGCCTTGCCTAGGTGAGGCAAAAGTGAAACTCGATTGCCAAAGGACTTCAGAATCGATTGATTTTGTATCTAAACAAAATACTGTCAATATTCCATTTAATTTTTCCTGGCAGGTAAGTGAAATTGAACATAGGATACAGGCATAAGAAGACGTTATTTCTATCAGCTCCAAATCATAGAATAATATTTAACAATCATCCCTATCATTTGATTTAGATTTTTTGTGAAACTTACTATTCGTGGCAGTATACAAGGCTAACACTGAACTAGCAACCATCACTATCGTCATATTTGAGAAATTTCATCACACTAAAACAAATTTAAGTCAAAATTTTATCATGTGGGACAATTAAATAAGGTTAAAATTATGTGTCATTGTTCATCTAATCGCAATGTTTGAGCTTCCCTAAGTTGTATTTGTATTCAAAGTTGCTTTCGATATAGCGTAAGTTCTAAGATTATTGTTTAGTACATCTGTAAATTTTTCTTGTTGCTCAGTACAACTATTGGGCATTTTGCGCTAGGAAATTAGTCTGATAATAATTTTCATGTCGCCAAAAAACTTTCTATTTTCACTATTTGATCCCAGACATAACCAATCGATACATATCGGATTACAATCGGATTATGTTGAATAATAATCCTTGAAGGTACTTTACTGTCTAGTGAATATTATCATAACTATATCCGGTTATCAAGATGAAATTCTCTAGATTCAGACTGTTTTTGTTGGAAAAATTCGTCTAATCCGTGAAAGTATTCAGATTTAATGAGTATAAACAAGTTTTATGAATGTTTTGTGTGGACAGATATTTTCACGTATAGAATAAAATACCTCCCACAAGTCTTTTCTGCTTCAATCTATACTATACATAAATGTTTAATTCTTCCATGCATATTAATGTAAATCATCATCGTAGAGGATAGTCTTCCACAACACTGCAATTGCAATGGAATTGCCTTGTCAATAATGAGAATCAATGAAGACCTTATACTGAGTTTTCTTTTTCGTCATTTTCGTCATTATAAAAGACAAATTATTCCGAAAATTCAAATTTCCGAGAATTCAGTATAAACTGAACATTTGCGAAAGTTTTTTGGAGGGTAACTTGATGAAAGATGAAAATCCTACTTCCCCTTACAATTTATCGTGAACCCCTATATAAATAACCAGTGTTTTTACCAGTTTGCATTCAAAGTCTAAAGAATGCCGGGGACTGCCGGGGACCCCACTTTTTATAAATGTGATGATTTTGTCAATTTCTCTGAAGTTAGTTTTCAAATTTATGAACAGCCGCATAATTAATATTTAAATTATGAACAGCCACATAATTAATATTTAAATTATGAACAGCCGCATGATTATTATTTAAATTATGGACAGCCAAATAATTAATATTATTAATTAATATAATTAATTATTTTGATTCAGGGAAGGCTCGTCATGATGCTTCATCTTTACTTGGAAGAAAATAAAAGTCGTAAGTTTGGCATAATTAATAAACAATTATTCAATAGTAGTAGGATGTTTTTATAAATCAAATCCGCTCATCTATCAACTCTATATCGAATTGTCAATTTCCTGCCTGTCTAACACAGTCCACGATTGATTTCGATGGAATGATTGATTGATCGATAATAGCCCCGTAATAAAATTTATATGTATATTGTAATATATTTGTATGGTATGAGGCAATACATGTCCTTTATCAATATTTATTGAGTGAAAAAGTAAACTAATGTATCCTCCACGGTTTATAAGCTTATCATACAATAGAATATTGACTGGATAACTTGCACACTTTTTTATATAAAAAGTTTAGAATCCTCCAGTACAGTATTGAAACCTTCCTAAATAAATTCATAATCTCAGTAACCAAACTTTCTTATTATTCAAATACCAAATAGGTATAGAATTCAATTTTAGCATAGTTACTATATACATATGTCGTCAAAATAGTTTCATACAAATTGAACTAAAAGTATGCCAAGGAGCATATACACGATCTCCAATCTCGTTGCTCCAACTTTGTGGAATTGCCTACATACCCGATGATTATTGTCACGCTATAACGATGTTAAAAGGTTAAAAAGATTCAAACTTAAAAAGTATTTAGTATAGCCTATAAATAAGTAGTATTATGTTTAGGATTTCAACTTTCGCAGGATACATATATCATTTAAAATAGATTATAAATTTCAAGTATAATTCCAAAAAAATTGTACAGCGTCCTACAACGTAACGATATATGCGCTATGTAGATGACTTATTGCTATTATTATAATAATAATCATTATTATTATTATTGTTGTTGTTGTTGTTGTTATTGTTGTTGTTGTTATTGTTGTTGTTGTTGTTGTTGTTGTTGTTGTTGTTGTTATTGTTGTTGTTGTTGTTGTTGTTGTTGTTGTTGTTGTTGTTGTTGTTGTTGTTGTTGTTGTTGTTGTTGTTATTGTTGTTGTTGTTGTTGTTGTTGTTGTTGTTGTTGTTGTTGTTGTTGTTGTTGTTGTTGTTGTTGTTGTTGTTGTTATTATTAAGCAACATTAAAGTACATACTTAACTGGAATAGATATAAGAACAAATGTATTCTTATCAAATAAAATGGATTTCGAAGATTTACTAAAGGTTTCTTAAAATTTTTGTAGTTTTAGTACTAAGTTTCTTATAAAGAAAGTACGTGTATGTAAAGTTTTAGATATTATTTATAGCGCTGATGATTTGTAACGATCGATAGCAATCAGTTGAATGAGTTTACTATTGAATACCAGAAATTTAAACAATATTTTCAATGTTCTATTATTATTAAGCTATGTGCAAGTAACTATTATGTTTTTTCTCAGTTATAAACATTAGGAGCTGGGATACCTCACATCGTATGTTTTTTAGTTCATTGTATAATCATAGTGATTTGTTTTTGTGTTGATTGACATGTTTTTAAATGAGAATTATGGATTATTTGGTATATTTATTTTTAATGTATCCGTTGCTACAAGTATGATTTTCCGGATCAATATTTAATGGATATATATACTTGATACATAATAACCACACCTCAGATTAATTCAATCTGATAATAATAATACTAATAGGTTATTCGCGGGAAGCATCTCAATACATCGACCACAAGTTGAGAGCGATAACATGTTTGATTTAAGAATGTTCTTTTTAAAAATTTATACCTCCTAGAAATTGACGTAGATTTTTTTTAATTTGTGACGTCTTGGTTCTTTCTGAAGCTACACATTTCCAGGAATTGTAAGGAGGAAGGACCGCTCCGTTTGATGAATTCAAATTTAATGATTCAACGGCTACATTATGTTAATTAACAACGTGGAGTGTCTATCAAAAGTTATTGGCAGATGAAAATGTTGGTACTGAAATTCTGTATTTTAAAATACTTTTCATATTTTTGTTAACAAAAATAAATAGAAACAGACAACTGACAGAGGTCTTCATTTCAAGTATGAAATTTCTCTTTACCTAGAACTTTATGGGTTCGTGCATGTCTCTGAAAGTGGAACCTCAATGTCAAACTATGTTTGCGCCCTATAGGAAATATCAAAAGCTTCCCAAGCTTAGATAGTCGAGAAGAGAGAAATTCTACATATAGAGCCATCCCGCGCTTTAACCAGCTCATACGTTATAGAAATTACTTCTGTAATCAGACACGTTGATATAATAAATTCAGTATGACGTTATTCTCTGTAGAATCGCTGTTTGACAGAAAAAAATATTCTCAAATTTATTAATCTATCATACTGCTTGCGGACATGACTCCCTGCTTATTTAATTTGACCAATAATCGCTATTTTAATCTCAGTACGTTATTAAAGAAACACTTCACATTTATCTTGTTTTAATGGCAGTTTATATGATTACATTCCTTTATCATCATACGTTTTTTAAGTGTATTATGCCTATGGGGTACGTTCATACGTAAACGGTGGTTGCTGCAATAACGTCACTTTGAGTATCCAAGGGGCAGTTTACAGGCTGCGTTCAAGTGTCTCTTAAATTAGAAAAATTGAAGTGTCATTCTGGATGTGAAGAAACATGGTGCTGTATAAAAGTGTGTTCTGTCATCAATATGATAACTTTCAAGGGCGTTTCAACAAAGTACAATTATCTTTCTTTTAGATGATAACTGGAGATAACTACATGAGTTAATACTCATGATAGCCTCATGTCTATGCATGATTATATGCATCGCCCTCATTCAATGTTATGTATGTTGTACGTACAAAGCAACCTTCTTTCCTTTATAAGAGCATTCATATAGGAACACTAAACGTTAAATTTTAGTAAAATCACGGGAAAAATTGAGTTTGACCGTAATAAATTAAGTCTTAGTAACAACTGTCTGGAGAGCATTGTCAACTTTTGCCTGAAAAAAGGTGTGGCATTTGCATATTTAGAGCTTTAGTACTGTGATAACACGATTTTACAATTGTTTGTCTCAAAATTGCCCTAAATTCGACTCAAACATTTTAATGGGGGGAGTATTACCCCCCAGGATTTACGGCCTTGATCTCATAGCTCATCGCACTGTAAAACTATACTGTAGTGCAGTAAGTACAGGAATACAGTCCATTACAGTGTTTGTCTGTATCTGTAATAGGATGAATTATAATTTTTGGAAAATATGAATTTAAGTAAGTTCAAAGTTTAAAATATTTATTGATGAGCGAGTATATAGCTCACATGACATCAACTGCTGAAAATACGTACTAAAATAAATTTATTACAGTATAGACCATTATTGTGACGTCAAAGATCAAATTCCTGCTCGTGAACTTGAAGACAGGGACCCACAGGATAAGTGACATTGTTAGCAGAATTGATTGACACTAAAAATCTCACCTCTTCCCTGTTTGATTACAGCATATTTTTAAATAGAGATAATGTATTTGTCTCTGAAAATAGGTTTGCTGTAACATGTGTGGTCTTGCATTAGTTTTTGACTTGTATCATTTCCGTTAAATACGTGTTAATGCTTCAATGTGGTTATTGTGTTGATATTTGAGGAAAATGATAGAAAGTTTTATCTATATAAAACAGTTGATATTATTAGAAAATGTGGTCTTGAGAAGGTCTGCGCGTGCCATTCTGTAGATCTGTCAACAGTGTGTGTTTCATAAACTTAAGAGACATCTGTCGAGTACGTACTCATATAACATCTTCAGGCAAATTGAATTCTATGGGGACGAGAGTGAATTCTTTACACTGCTGTGATCCGTAGTTGAAAAATGCATAATCAGTCGAAGCCTTGTTTGGAATGTCAGAATCCTGAAGTGATTTTTATGATTGTTGTGAGAGTTCAAACTCATTTATGCCTTGGTCATCGTTATGTGGGCTATCGCGAACCTGTCGCAAATCGGCTCAAATAGATCCCCGAAATATGTTACCCTTATATTGCCAAATATTGTATCATGATAAAATAAAGATTTGCATTTAAAATACCATTTGGGCACGGCACTTATATTATACTGAAGTATATCCCTTCTGCTAAAACCTAATTGCGAAATAAAGAAAGTGGTTTGAAGATTTTACCAAATCTTTATCTTGAAACTCCAATAAGATAAATGCAATGATGGTTATTGTTATTAGAGTCAAACCTGTTATAACGACCACCTCTATGCAGCGCTCACATTAACATAGTGGTCACTCTTGCAATGCCTAAAATAGTATTTTCTATTTAAATACGTACATAGTCGTCAATTTATCTCCCTATATCATAGCTGGTTGTATACAGGTTTCACTGTGAATACTATTATTTCGTCATTTATTTTAAGGGAAACTCTTGATGTCTGTCCAAGAAAATAATCACGTGATTCCTAGTGATCGATGGACTGATTTGACTTCCATAAGCAATACTAGTTCATTGAGTTGTTCTTATCGTGTACAATGCGAAAAACATTACTTTGGTAATGGATGCAATGTATATTGTAATCCAAGAAATGATGCTTATGGGCATTATAACTGTGATAACAATGGTAAACGAATATGTTATGATGGATGGCAAGGAGATTATTGCTCAATGGGTAAATATATACGAGGACCATTTGAAATGATTCTGTATATTCATCGATTTAGTTAGTTTTATCATTAAACAGCCTACACAATGCATGGATTGGAATGATCTGAATCTCATATGACATTTTGGTTCTCCTTGTCTTGAGATTCTACTGCAGCTTTGACAAATCGAGAATGCATAATTTAAATTCCATGAAATAAATAGTACGATATGAATTATACATCATATCATGTAAAAATTTAATTCAATTAATTTTAATAGAATTTAAATTTACTATATATTTCCTGGAATGCATAAAAAATCCAACTTCGACAAACATATATATGACCATCGTGCCTTGCTGGCTGAAAGTGAATGCCATTTTTTAAGCCAGAAGTAGTTTAGTGAATCAGTGCATATTGGAAGACAGAGCGCAAAGGCTGCCAGTCAATACCAGGCCATTATGTCTTTAATATGTGATATACCTGTATAGGTGATGTAATACTCATAGAACAATACCCGCTAAGAAAAACACTAAGATAAGACAAGTCTTCATTTTGTTATTGAAATTGATGATTTAAAAGTAGTCAAAATCTACTTTGGCAAATCATATTTAGATATCTTGTTCTTATTTTAGCAGTATGTCGACCGTCATGTGTTCATGGAGCGTGTGTAAGGCCACGAACATGCAGGTAATATCCATTATACTTCGGACATTTATAAACCTGGACAAATGAGACCAACATTTCGCCAGCATTTTCACAACATCGAGTAAAATTTTCATCAAATTCTGGCAAACTTTATATAGTCGAGAGAAATAGTAATAAAGTTTGATATTCTGAGTCTATGTCATCCCTTTTGCTGCTTATTTTCTAAATTTTAATTTTTTAATTTCTAAAATGAAAGACACAAAATGCAGTCCTAAACAATTCGCAGTATAGAAACTTACAAATATGATACCACTCAATTTCCAGGATAATAGCAAACGAAATAAATTTGGAAAATAAGATGATACATCTGATGACAGACTCTGCCTATCTGAGTGTTGAAAGTTGTCATCTTAAAAGATCCAAAGCAACTCGCATTCAAAAGATTTTGTGATCGCAGTAAAACACCGCGCGGGGAGGGGGGTGGTACCTCGATATTTTAGACGGGTGTGTCATTTTCGAAAATGGAAGAAACCGTCCTAAAATTTCACAACAAATGAGGACGGAGACCCAAAAATTTCATGTTTTTACGAGTAACACAAAGAAAAAGTTCTAAAAGTTTTGGTAATCTTTAAATCGTCACCCTAAAATTTCACCTTAAGAATTTTGAAAAAAGCACCCCTTAAAAATGGCACGTCCCCGTATAGCCGATGTATGAAAACCCCCCAGGAGTAAAAGTCAACTGTGTTAAATACGAAATTTTAATGATTTATTCTACAGTTGCAAACGTGGATGGTATGGACGCAGTTGTTCAAATTGTATTCCGAATGAAAAATGTCAAAATGGCTATTGCAATACTTCTGGTGATTGTTTATGTTTTAAAGGATGGATTGGAAACCACTGTCATATAGGTATGAGCAAAATAGTAGAATAGAAGCAAGATTGTCTAACTCAGAGGCCGTAATATTATCTCACCTCTTACCTTTGTGAAAATCAATCAATTGAATGTTTTACTTATCACAAGAAACTAAGTTTGTTTCTTTGACAATCAAAATCCCGGAAATTTTTTCGCATCAAAACGAGATGATCTTAAAATAGCTTTGAAGGCCAATTCTCAGTGATTCTGCCATGTGAGTAGAGATCAAAATGTTAATATTGGGTTAACAAAGATAGACTTTTGAGGATGTTATTGATGTCGGACGAAGATGTTGTTTTTGAACTTGAATTATTCAATACTTGAGGATGTTAAATACATTTATTTGGTTGATTTTCACAAAGGTAACATAATATTATGGCTTGTTTAAAACTCTTTCAAACACAAATCTGAGTTAGACTATCTTGGGTATATTATAAATTATATTATCTTGGTATGAGTATGAAGTTATCGTTTTATAGACAGGAACATGTTCAAGATAAGAAAAAATATTTCCATGGTAGGGAATTTTAGATTTTGGAAATTTTTGTTTCTCTGTTTTGAATTTTTAGATAATGTCGAAAAATAAATTTCGAAGTTTGAAGAACTTTGATAAAAATTAATAATTGAAGCAATATTTTTCAGATTTTTGGTTATAGTAGCTTTTCAAGTTTTAGGAGTTTTTGGATGGCTTTTACAGAATTTTTGCAACATTTTAGGTACTTCACTTTATCCAAAGTAGAACTCCCCTTCCATCTTGAATATGGAGCAGTTACCCCTCACGGGACTTGATTCAAGGTCTGTGTTCCAGCCAAAACGATGACAGAATAAATAATATTATTGAGAGTCCACAACTTCAAATTGAATTAACAAAACTCGAATGCTATCAAGTAAACTTTATCACAAAGGGTTTGGCTCATATAGCTGATGAAGTGCCAATCAACGTATCTCCAATACACTAAATTGAAAGTTACATAACAAATTATTTGAACACAAATTACATTACTATTTGTTGTTTAACAAATAGAACATCGTATGTACTCTAATACAAACACGCTGGGTGTACGTATGAGACATAAAAGAGGCGTATAAGAATTTATCATATACAGTAAGAAGATTACAAGGCATTTTGGTACTGTTAAAAAGTGTCACTTAAATGTGTAGCCTATAACTCATTTATTGATATTTACAGCTCTGTCAACTGACATCGTTTTTACTGCTAACTGCTAATAGATAATATAGCAGAAGATTTAGAGTAAAAGTAATGTATTGCACTCTTTACCTTGAATTCTATAACTATTCGTTTCGTTTATTTTTTTTTGAGGCAATGAAACGCTGAAGTTGATCTTAACGTAACGTGCCACTTGGCATTTATTTATGGCCGTTTATCAATTCACCATTTCTTGTTTCACCTCCGATTTATGATCCTTTTTACATTTTTCAGCCGTGGCTCAGTGCTCTAATCGTATTTGCCATTACAAAGGTAACTGTAAGGTAAGTCGAACACAGTAATCTCACCCAGGCAGGCTTGCACAGGATAATTTCATTCTTGTATAACAATTATTGATTTGCTAAACTATTTACTTGGTTTATTGTATTGCTTCCTTATTTTGGTATAAATAGTTCAGTTGATGCTCATCAGATCCAAGCGTTGTTCATTGTAGAAACTTTGAAGCAAAAAATTTCCTAGCCTGCGTGCTCCATAGCTGTTTTTCGAATTAGTAGGGTCTGCTCAGTCTTGATAAAAAACATTTTCTGGGATGAATGGCTGAAATACGAGAAAAATATTGTTCGTCTATTGTTCATCAACCAGTCATATCCCGCAGGTTCTAGTTTAGAGGAACTCGCTAGTGATTTGCGTTACTCGATCGTTCACTTACTTTTCACGTTCAAATCTGGTTGACATTGTTTGACATTGATTGATATTTTACATGTTAAATTTTGTCTAAGAAACAAATATTTTTGTAATTAGCATTGTTGATATTGGCTATCAGTCAATTTATATTATAAAACTTTCCCTTCGTTCTCTAAACTCTCATAATAAGTAACTCTGTAGACTTCAAAGAGAGACAACTCGGCCTCCGTGTCTCATTGTTATATGTATATTATTTTGAAAAATGTACGTGATAACAAGAAAATCATCTTCACATTATTTTGACAATCTAGAGATTGCCTGTCTTGGTTGTGCTGTCAATTGCACTGATAATCTTTCTGAGAATGATCTGTGAACTTGTTTTATGTGAAACTAACCTGACAACATTAAACTCTCCAAAGGAAAAACTATCTAAACTAATCCGAGATACCCCTGACAACAACGAACTGTTAGTGAGCACATCCATTTGTACTATTGTCTACAAAATGAGTTATATCGATAAATTTCGAATGGAAAATAGCTTAAACATTCTAATCGTTTACTTGCGATTACTGATCGGGAATGCATGCCTTGAGGAACATGAAAATTAGAAAAATATCGTTGTGCAATGGGCACTGTCAAGTCACAATATGGAGCTATTTACATATGCTTCCCAATAGAGTACATTTACTGTTAAAGAGGGCTTCGAAATACAATGCATTAATATTAATGACATATAATATAATGACATTTAAATCCTATTTTATCTAATATATCATGGATGATATCGGAAATAATAAATCAATAGTAAATAATATACTAAGGCTAAGTTAAGTATAGACATAAGGTTTAACCTATATTACCTTACGATATTGATGTATTGAGCATTATAGCTGGAATACTGTGAGAGCAGTGGGGGGAGTGATGTGACTATTATCCCCCCTTATCCCACGTACTTCACGGGGGAGATTTGTTCCTGGATTACGACTGTTCTAATTTATTATTTCAACTATATTATTATTACGACTCGCCCAATAATGCAATACAATTCTATTCTATTTTTTAACACTAACGCCCTATTCTTGGCAAACTTCTATGCATTTTTAGACTCTAGTACAAATATTTACTGTATAGTATAGTATACTGTATATTATCAGTATATATATAATGTATTTCAAGTATTTATTTAAAATCTGCGCAGTGGCGCTACCGTAGGCAGCGAGGTACATCCGAGCCCCTGTTATTGCTCATTAAAAACGCAGTGGAGCTTTTAGCTGTATACAGTGGGAGAATAGTCGTCAATTTATTAAGTGGGAAATGAGAATTTCTGTTTTTCTTTTAATCACTATCTGAAAATGACCTAGAATCTTCGATAGTATGAACCATTTGCGACAATAATTTAAATATTTGTTATTGGAACTAATCCCAGGCAGGCACATTTCGGTAAAATCAAACGTTTCATTTTAAATTCGTATTACGTGTAAAATTGATAGGGTCAATCTTCATTTTTATTGTATGTTACTATAAATTGATATGTATCTTGGAATCTATGCTGACCTTTTAAAATTGCCTACCAACTGAAACGTGATTAAAATATGACTGAGCATATGCTTTGAATTTTGAAAACAGCATGTGACTTCCATGTTGAACTTTAATAACGTTTGCAGTCAATACTGCCAATCTGCTTGATTTCTAATTTATTTTTTATGTCCGTGTAATATCTCTGATTTATTTTCTATGTCCGTGTAATATCTCTGATTCATTTTATATGTCCGTGTAATATCTCTGATTTATTTTTATGTCCGTGTAATATCTCTGGCTAATTTAGAAATTTGCGATGATACTAGGAATAATTAGATATGACGTCTATATTTCTAATTTCAGGTACGATTAATGTCTTATTTTACCCGAAGTGAATGCGATGTGATTACTGTAGCTATCTATCAACAAGTATTTTAAGTGTTGATTTTTATTATAAAAATAATGAAATTGATTCGATCAATCTGTTTCGATCAGGGTTATTGTTCAACCAGTTCTTGCAATGCGACTTGTTACGAACTTGATATTATACAATTGAGAATTTTCCATTAGATCAGGTCTTTTCACAGTTGTCATTAACTTTTGAGTAGGAAAGTCATGTAAAACTTTGTAAAAGTGTGCTATTATATATGTGCTAGTACCTATTATACAAAGCAATTGGTATACATATTCCTATGGCCTATTGATATTTTGTGGGTAGGAGGCACGTTAAGGAGAAAACGAGAATGCATCAGAAAATCACGACCCGTAAGAAGAATATCGCGCTGGGTAGCTCAATATTTTCACCTTCGAATTTTCTACTGAAGTGACTGGAGTGCGCCAAATATCAATAGGTCATAGGAAATTACGTACCAATTGCTTTTTGACTAATAACTAATTAATTTCCTCTCTTTGTCAACAGGTCAAAGGAGATAAGTCAATATGCCATTGTCATGTTGGACATACTGGAGAATTCTGCAACATTACATCATCATCACCATCATCATCTTCGGATATCCATATACACCCATCTTATTCATATGAAGGTATTTATAATAATAATAATATGGTATCTAATAGCAGTTGAGATAGTAATAGATGTCATTTGACAGAGGGTAATAACAATAATAATAATAACAATAAGGGACCGCTCATAATTTATGAATGGGGTTGGGGCCGAAGAGCTCCAATTTTTCCATTATATATTCTTTTGACCTAACCATAAAGAACGTCAACATTTGTTTTACCCAACCCTAAGTTAAAAATACATCGGTGTGCTTAGTTCTTGGTACTCCTTGCACAAGGATATGGAAGTTCTTGTCCAAGCTAACAGCCAAAATTGCTGGTTTCAATGAAAATGGGAGCTAAAAATGCATACCTTTCTTCCTCTTAGTATATTAAATGGAATTGGTGATATCTTTGGATCATTTTTTTATTTACCCAACCCTAATCTCTTCGGCCCCAACCCCGGTCTTAAATAATGAGCGGCCCCTAATGAAGTCAAAGACTGTCTACGCATTAATTTTCTGTTTCGCAATTAATAGATATTTATATATTATATTGCATTGCAAGGAGATATATAATATGAAGTGAGTGAACTGTTAATGATAATTCCCTTGAATCTTCAAATTATATATTCAAGTCGAATGCAAACGTTTGTGAAATGTAGTGTTCGTACATTCGATTACAATACCTTTCTCTTATGTTGCTGTGATCCACACAACTCAAAAATAGTAGAACAATGGGTCATTTTCATGTCTCTTTGGAAATGTTATCGTTTGAAAATATCATCTACAGTGATTGTTTGTTCATGGTCTACAATTCAAATATTCAAAATGGCTTCCTCATGAATATCAACTGGGAAATATCAATTTGTAACGATGCTAAACAGACATTTTTAATTATTTGTTAGATATCGGGGTACAGTCGGACTCCGTTAATATCCCCTCTTTTGATGTCCCCTCTTTTAATCCCCACCTTGCTTATTGTCCCAACAAAACTGATTTCTATTTTCCATTCTCAAAACAAAACTCATATAAAGCTTTATATATATATATATCTTTTTTAATTAAACCTCATTTTCATGTGTATAAGATATCTACGACATGCGTGATTTAATTAAATGTACGATTGAATGAAAACAACATAATTTTAACCAAAAAGAGACAAACTGAGATATCCTATGTGACAGACTGGTTATAAATCCATGCTTTTTTGTCTTACTATTCCATGTAGCACACTCAAGCCAATGGACAAAATCAACACCAATGATTACGTCATTAGTACACACAACTACAATTCAATTCTCACAAACATCAATGCATTCGAGTCAAAGTAATCACGTTACAACAACAATTCATATTCTAAGTAGTCTCAGTACAGTACAATGTCGTCTTTTACAAAGAACTAGCATGTCAAATCTATATCCTTCCATACAATGTACATCAATTATTCATCCAATTAAACCTCACACTACACAAGGTATGTAATATATACAGTTGAATCCTGCAATAACGGTATGCTAGGAAGACAAACTATTTTACAGGTTGGGAGAATCCGTTGTTAGCGGTAAACATTTAGCAAAGTTTGACCGTAAATTACTCGGTATCGGATTTTTTTGGCTTACTGTTATTGACAGAATACCGTTTAAGTCGGAACCGTTATTGCCGGATTTTTACTGTATATATGAAATTATTTATTTGCTCAACTTGTAAAACCGTCACGTATAGATCTTCCAAAGTCAACCAATCTGACAAGAGCACTATATGAAGATAAGTGAATTACTATGTTATTACTTACGGAATGATACAGCTGGAGTTGCACAATATCTCGATCATTTTTGCCCCTTGGAGACGCCCTGCGAAAAGGGTTTTCATGTATAGGATTAATAGTATTCCCATCAGATCAAATAATTACTGATCTGATCTTATACTAATGACTAATATAAATATTGAATAGCCTGTAGAAATACAAATTAGGATGTCTGCCAGTTATGATCTGGACTTCCAGGACTTGAATCTTGTATTGAAACCTTAAATTCAGTACATAATGTTCAATACAATTCAATGATTGATGGAATGCCTGTATGATGTCTGTATCCATTGTATCAAAGAGGTCAAACCCTATTCTGAAAAAACCAAAATCAAACCAACTAAAATAAAAATATGCCAATAAATGAAATGGATAGCTTACCATTTCCATAGACGGTCATAACAATTTCTGCAAAGTCTGAAAATTCCATATCTTTGCTATGAAATTGCTCGAAATCCTATAGAAACCAAATTTTTGATATTTTTGATGTATACTTCTTCATTTGCAAACAGCAAGTACAACCAGCCTAATAAACTTAATGGAGATGTAAATGCCAATGGAAGAATAACCAATCTGATGCTTACTTTGTGATTTAATATGATATGATATTTCCTGATGTTATCTTTTTGCAGTCCAATTATCGGCTTCATCTGATACATTAGTATCATCTATAATATTTCCTCATCATACTTTAGATACAGGTATGTTAATAGAACCTTGCCCCGGATGGGGGAAACTTCCATGCATTGCGCTTCGAAGGGGTCGTCCATGCTGGTTCATTACCTTGTACAAACCATCGTGAGAACATGAGGCCTACCTTGCGTGAAAATAAAACTTAATTTTGCTTTACATCCTCTGACATTTGATATGGAAATTTCCGTGATGTTTCCCTCCCGAATAAATCACAAATTCTGTTTTACGTGATAATATAGGGCATGATTTCAATCTTATTTCAATTTGGATACAATGATTACCGTAATATATGAGTTGATTGAAATATAACTCATTGCTAACAAGATGGCAGATCAACTGAACTTCAGACCTGATTATATCTGGTCGACTGTTGTTCAAATCCCCTGAAGGTCAACTCAGCCTTGACTTTATCTGAAACATCAAACGAGTACCATCTAAGGATGGCGGATGGAATGGTCCAGAGGGAATTGCATTATCAACTGTAGCTGGCATTTGACAATCGAGACTTATCTGATGACCATGAAATCTGTTGATAATGAGCCGCGGTGTCTCTCGCGGCTGAGATCAATATCGAGCATTCGCAATCATTGCCAGTCGTAGCGAAAGAAACCATTCCATCTGCCTATAGAAATAGAAGAGTGGTACGGCTACAGGGCGATACCTTATCAAATACTTTACTTCACTTACAATCAGTGAGAATTCAGAATTCTATAGCCATTGAGGATTTGTTTTGTTTTTGTTATAGACGTTATATCAGATGGAAACATTAGTCTAGCTTTGCTGTTACCAATAGTGACAGTGATTCTATTGTTGATATGTATATCATTAGCATTATCACGGCAAAAGATACGCAAACTTATTAAAAAAGCATTCAGAAAGGATAATAAAGTTCATAGTATTCCCACAGTTATGGTTGGAGAGATGACTCATGGTTATCGTGGACCACAACTCGATGATTGTCAACTAGATAATATTGAAGATGATATCGTATTTGAAACATTGCAGCCTGGATTATTTGATCATCATAAAAGATGTAATTGCTTTGTCATGCAAAACAGAGATAAATCTAGTCCTACTGATGTACATTTAACTGAAAAGAGACATTCAAAGATAACTTTATTGTCTGATGCTAGTTCTGGATATTGTAGTGGATGTAGTTCATGTCGAGGTTCTGCGTCGTCATCAGGTCGTTCATCAGAATCATCAAGGTAAATCATCTCTCAGGGGGGACTTCAATACATCGGCTGTACGGGGAGGTGTCATTATTATAAGGAGTGCCTTTTCAGATTCTTGTTAAATTTACCGTGTCAATTTAGAGAATTTCACAATTTTCAGAACTTTTGCTTTGCTTTGATCGTAAAAACATCAAATTTTAGGGTCTTCATTTTCATTTGCTGTGAAATTTTACGGTTTCCCTCTATTTTTAAAAATAGTACACTACCGTCAAAAAAATTACCGAAATACCCCTCCCCGGGAATCATCTATAACATCTGCTGATTTATAATCTATGTGCATGTTATTGTACATCTCAAAATAACTATTCGATTATCCTATAGTATTGCAGGACAACATAGGTTCCAAAGTAATCCAACTCGAAGAACAAACAAGCAACAATTCAAGGCTCAATGTTTTACAATTTGAATAAAATAATAATCTTTCGATTGAGGTATATGTATAAAAGGAAAAAGCCTAATGTCGATCAACGTCTGTTCTACTAATTTTATGCTAAAAACTATTGTTGCTATCAAAAAACAATGCCCTGGGACTCTTGCTTGTGTATTCTATTGTACAAAGCCCAGTTTACACGATAGCATTTTCTCCTGTGACTTATTTTATGTGTCACAAAGTGTCTAACTGATAACAAATGGTAATGAAAGTTTTGAACAACTTCGTTTTCTTATTGTATCCATTTGCTAATAAAGATCCCAGTACAGAGCAGAGATCGTTACTGTTCAATATTGTTCTCCTCCGTCATACTGTTTGAAATTTTCAAAATCTATTTGAATACAGTCGAACTTGCTTAATATCCCCCCTTTGGTACAGATAAAAAGCGGGACATCAAGCGAGGTGGGATATTAAGCGAGGTAAGAATATGAGAGTTTGTATGGAGAATTGAAAATGGAAATCAGTTTTAAGTGGGGATATTAAGCAAGGTGGGATATTAAAAGAGGGGATATTAACCGAGTTTAACTGTATCAACAGTTTAAGTAAAATTATGTTTGTATTATATAAGCAATGTTCATTTTTTCTTTCATTTGCCTGTCATGACAATGGAATATTGCAAGTCACTGTTTGTCGCTGTTCTTTATATTGACATATGGATTGTTATTCTTACAGTTTGAACAATAGTGCCAGCTCAGAATACAAAGCTAGAACTCAAATTAAAGAAATCATTGATTACGGAGGATTACCAAATTATATCCAATCAACAGAAGTGTAATTATGGCCGTATAAAGAAACAAAATAACAGCCTGTTCGAAAGACGCAACACCCACTTGATGATATTCTAGAAAGAATTATGAAATGTGAATACCTCATATTAAGATCTTTTCTCTAGCATACACAACACAACAATTCGCCTCCTGACTGTATAATAAAAGTATGCAAAGGACAGGGCGATCGACCTACAAATGGATGTTTCTCTTGTAACTTAAAATTCGCTCACAAAGGGTTGGGTTTATAGTTATTTACACGCGTTAAAGAAGTCCAAACTACTTTCTGCAATTCCTATAACCGTATTATGTGATTTTCCCAAGAACGTTTCCATCAAGTTTCACCGTTATATTTTACAATCATAATTTTGTCCGTATTCAGAGGAAACGTGACATATTTGTTTCCAATAATATGCTCTGATTCAAATTGCTTTCAATCGGTTTTTCGGAATCATTTAAACATAATGAATACACACAAATAGAGATGAGGGATTTAATCGCAAGCTGTGGAGTAAACTACAGTACTGATATGAAGGAGCCGTAGAGTATTTTGGCAATTTATCAACATTGTTAATTTCAAGTCTACCACAGAGAAATTCATTCGTATTCAACGCTCCAATTCAGTCATAATCAAGTCAACGTCCAGAATTCTATCCTTTACATAAATCTAGAATTTTACACATAGAATTTTATGTTTTATAACAATCAGCGTCACGAGCTGACATGTTATATTGTGATCGTTTATGATCAATCTATCATATCATCATGGAAAATATTTGCTATTATAATTATTGCTTAATATATATTATTTATTGAAACTGAAAAGAACATTAAAAATGAATCACAATTATTTAATTTACAGCACGCAGCAATTATTGTGATTGAACGAATTAGACGGTCGCCATAGAGCAGTCTAGAATTCATCGCTCATTGGCGCACGGTTCTTGATTTTCTCTCGAGAAATCAAAGTCCACGGCGGCTCATGATTCCCTGAAGCCTTCTGGTTTTCTCCTTACGTTCCCGTGACCAAGACATTATAATTGAACCAAAATAATCTAACTTAAATTTATGTTTGAAAGAGTCTTAAACAGGCCGTAATATTATCTTACCATTGTGGAAATCAACCAAATAAAATGTATATAACATCCCAAAGTATTGAATTATTCAAATTTAAAAACAACATCTTCGTCCGACGTCATTAACATCCTCAAAAGTCTACTTTTGTTGAATCAATATCGATCATTTTCAAACAATTTGATCGCTTCTGACACGTCAGAATCACTGAGAATTGGCCTTCAAAACTATTTTAAGATCATCTCGTTTTGATGCGAAAACATTTTCGGGTCAGATTATTAAACAAATAAACTTAATTTCTTTTAATAATAGTAATAATAATAATAATAATAATAATAATAATAATAATAATAATAATAATAATAATAATAATAATAATATATTAACAGATTTTTATAGCGCCATTTCTTAGAACTGTATACTCCAAAATTGCAAAGTAAATCATTTATTCGCGTGGTTCAGATGAAATCATGAAACCCGGTTCTGTTTGATTGATAATCTGAACATCGAAATTTTTTCGCATCAAAACGACTCTGCTGTGAAATTTTTGGTTTCCCACTTATGAATCCAGATCATGATATGGGTCTATAGGCGTATACGTCAGATAGGGACTGACGACGTATATTTCGAGAAAGATCCTATATGCCCAGGCTTGTATGGACTGTATTGCTGTAAAGACGGGTATCATCCGATTATATGTGAATTATGCATAACATAATGTTACTGTAGTGATCAATGCCTAGTCCAAAATTAAACAATTTCGGTTTCTGAACTCCATGCAGATTTGTAGAATGTACATCATAAGTTAAGTCCATCTACACCATGCTCTACATGTGTATGTAAAAGTAATGAAACAACCATCTTTATTTGAATTCATGTAATTGCTAATAAGATCATATACATATTCACTATACTTAATGACATAACATAAGCAACATCAAGCTTATAACTTAGTAACTAAATACTATTTATATATAAGCTGTCATAATCAAAGTATGTCATTTTAAAAAACAGTAAAAACGAATTAAATCTTATATAACAATGGAAATGTTTCAATATTGGATAAAGCTAAACTGTGTATAATAATTAGATACATATAAGGATGGTGACTGAGTCAAAGAAAACATATTCTTAATTTCTGTTACTATAGTTTCACGCAGTGTGCAATCATCAGACAGTTGATACTCAATCTATCTGATAGCTGATTGAGTATCAACAGTCTGATGATCGCACACTGCGTGAAACTATAGTAACAGAAATTAAGAATGTGTTTTCTTTGACTCAGTCACCATCCTTATGTAATACAGCTCTGCCAATGTGTAATCGGTATTGAGCACTATCACATCTGACGATAGATAAATCCATCTTTATTATTATATAATAATTAGATATAAATAATAATTGTCTATGCATGAATTATGTTATTATTGAATTGTAGATTTTGTTAATGCTTCTTCAAGAAAAGTACGATAACGATATGAAATAGGATCACCAATGATTCTGTAGAAGAGACGAAGATAAATCATATTATAGCAAACCAAGGCTGCATCTCTCTAAATGCGATCAAATATAGAAAAACGGGACTGTACATACACGCTGTATAAAAGGTGTACACAGCAGCCATTTTTTAAAAAGAGTTGGGACACACAAGTTTTGAGGCTCAAAAATCGCCATTTTCATTCCATTGAAAAGGAGGTTTTGCTTTTGAACGTAACGGGAATCCGAATTGATGAGATTATTTTCGAGGGCATTGTTAAAAGTTTGCGAGCCTGGGTTTAAAAGAACGAAAATGGCGTCCTTAAAATCATGTGACTGGCATCTGTCCAATGGGAGCAGAGAGCGGCACATGAAAGAGACCAAATAGTGTCCCAACTTTTGTAAATATAAGGCTCTGGTACACAGGGGTGCTCTCAGTTGTTGGACAGGGAGCTACTGAACCCTTACGTGTCTTCGCAATTGTTCTCATAAGTGCCTTTACCGATCGGCTTCCCTGGGTGGGTGTACACAAGTCGGAGTGGGTAGGAATAGTATAATTTTAACTTTTTAATAATGTTACTTTCTTAAAAGGAGCAGGGACCGAACAAGAGCCTTGTCATTTCGTAACAAACACTGCAAAGTAAAGTAAAGTAAATTTTGTTTTGATTTGTTTGGAGATTGCTAGACTGGATACACATCTCATATTATGTCCATAGCGTTACTATTTATTCATTTTATTTCCCATTTTGTATTTCCCATCGTTTGCTGAGATCTGTATTGTATAACCTGATCATTGTTTTTGACATTTTACTTTTTAGTTCGTCTGAAATATTTCAAAGCTGGAATATAGCAGCATATTATTTTTATTTTATTCAAGCAAGATTCAAGGCATGATCATCAAATGAATGTAAACTCCCAGTACACTGTAGAGCTAAACCCAATGCAAATGAAAATAATGTTGTAACTGATATACATAACGACTTACCCAGTAAACGCTGTTGTTGATCCGAAATCAAGTAAATCATTAGCATTTATTTGCGATATAACTGTTCCATTTGGATGTAAGACAATAGATTCCACTGGAAAGCTAAAAGTAAAATTAAATCTATCATTAAAATCAAAAGCACTTTACAAAACATACACTGTAAAACCCGAAAGATTAATTTAAGAAAATGTTTTCTTAATCTAAGAAAGTTTTTCTGGAATAAAGAAAATATTTCGGAATTTCAGAAAAATTATCTACTGAAGTAGGTAAGAAAAATTTATATATACCAACAAACCTAAATTTCAATTGAATAGATTGCCTGATGATCGCCTCGGCGTGAAACTTCAAGTAGCAAACAAGACTGTCTGATTCTCTCTGACTTTTATTATTTAAGCTCTGCTATATTTTGCATTGAGCCCTATATGTTCAATCAGTAAGACAACGTTTTACAAATAATAATAATAATGATAATAATAATAATAATAATAATAATAATAATAATAATAATAATAATAATAATAATAATAATAATAATAATAATAATAATAATAATAATAATAATAATAATAATAATAATAATAATAATAATAATAATAATAATAATAATAATAATAATAATAATAATAATAATAATAATAATAATAATAATAATAATAATAATAATAATAATAATAATAATAATAATAATAATAATAATAATAATAATAATAATAATAATAATAATAATAATAATAATAATAATAATAATAATAATAATAATAATAATAATAATAATAATAATAATAATAATAATAATAATAATAATAATAATAATAATAATAATAATAATAATAATAATAATAATAATAATAATAATAATAATAATAATAATAATAATAATAATATTGTTACATTTCTCATCATATATATTTGTGATTGACAATCTTGGTACCTTGTTTATTGAGGGACATAACGAATTTACAGACATACAAAGATCATGTGTGCACCGACAAGGAATCAAACCACGGTATTAATAATAATAATAATAATCATAACTTTAATAAATATGGAAAACAACTTTAATCTTAAACCATCTGGAAGGAAAAATTAAATGTAATGATATCAATATAAATAGTGGTACATTCCAAGGAGATTCACTTTCTCCCTTGTTATTCTGCATTACTCTGTTACCCATTTCTATAGAACTAACCACTTTGGGATGCGGATATAAGATCTATGATAAGCCTATCAATCATTTATTATACATGGACGATCTGAAATTGTTTGCGAAAGATGTTAATGAACTTGAGGGTATGATTGCAACAGTAAAAAGTTTTAGCGATGATATTACAATGGAATTTGGTATAGAAAAATGCGCAAAGGCAACTTTTAAACGTGGCAAACTTACTAAATCAACTACTGCTGGAATTGATGAAAACATGAAGATTAGGGAACTCAAACAAGATGAGATATATAAGTACCTAGGTGTTAAACAGGGCGATTGTATACAACATTCCACAATGAAAAGCATGATAAAAAAGGAATATTGCAGACATTAAAAAGAACAGCAATTGGTATGGAAAATAACTAAAATGTACACAAGATTGTGTTATGCAAACGTTAATAGCCTTATATCTCCATTAGCCTCACTTTCATGTTTTACATCTATAATTTTATGTATATTTAAAGGAGATCGGATATGAGGGCAGGTTTTGGAGTTTAATGATGGTCTGGAGTAGCTGTTTTAGATTGAGTGCTCTCCTTGACCATTTGATCATTTATATTATATATTCAAGTTTGTATACAATGACTTATTGATTGGATCTGTTTACTTTCTTGAAACTATTTCATTATTATTTATCATATTAATATTACTTTCTTAATAATTGGGGGCTCGGCCGAAAACTTAGACTTCTGAGTTGAATGAATTACTAATTATTACTATACATATTGAAAAATGAATACAAGAAGTCAAGCTAACAAAGATATTGACGAAATGGATCAACAATCAACACTACGCAAGTGAAGTATGAAAACACAAGTAATACCTAGAGATGATACACAAGAATTAGACAATGTCGATAGCGATATATATAATCAAAGTTTCGAACAAAGTATGGTCATATTTTCAGACACAATATCAGAAAAAGTTTGTATTGTGATGAATAATGTTTTGAAACCGTGTAACATCCTTGATGGCAATATTATCGCCAAATTAGAACAATTGGAAGCTCGTTGTGTTGAAATTGAAAAGAATATAGAAAATACATCAGAAAGTACAGACAAGAGATCCTTCTATAGAGCACAGGAACTACGAGATATGTGTTCACAAAGACTAGAATCAGTCGAGGCGTCATTGTCAGAACAAATTCACAACTTAAGCCAGGATATACTTATCCGCGGAAACTTATTTAATTTACCGTCGTCATCGCCCGTACGTTTCCATGGCAACATGACAGATATAGCTCATGTTACCATAATTCTCCTTCGCTGAGGAGTCAGAAATGAGATGTGCGCATGCGTGCATGTCTAATCAGTGTAAAGTGTATTTTGTTACTACTAGTCACGTGCAGAATTTGCACTACAGTAAAAGACGGAAAATCGATGTATTATTAAACAAATAGTTCATCAGAGCATAGTTCACGGAAAGTATGAACTATTTGGTTTAGAACATAGCCTGCTCAGAGTTGTGACTGTTGGGGACGTTTTTTCAGAGCATTTTCTGATCTTTCAATCCATGATCAAGTATGTAATTCTCCTATTTTTGTGACGTCACAGGAAGAAAGCTGAGTCGAGAGCTGTACACTTGCTTTTTTTAATTCAACTAAAAGCTACGAGGAAATATTGATATCGAGAAATTTATATTTCTCTTCTTGATATTAAAAGAATGGATGCTTAACATCGTTTTCTTACATAGTCATGGATTCTTATCTTTGAACAATATTTTCTATTTTTTATGTGTGTTATTCATTATGGAAAACTGACCGGGAAAACTTGAAATGGAGAGGAAATGTTTCTTACCTATAAGTTGAAGAATTTCGTAAAAAGCCGTGAACGTGAAGAAAGAAAAGAAACATTGATAGATTTATTGACTAAATGTTTGCTAATTGCCTATTTAAAAGAGCAGATTATTGAATTTATGATAACTTTTTAGAATGTTGCCAACTTTCATTTGGAGAAATGGTTTAATTACTTGAAATTTTAGCGGTTGATTCTGTTTGGCCTATGTTTTGGTTTCGGTAGTTTACGAAAAGCTTATCTTTCTACGCCAGGAATTTAGTTTTTATACTCAAATCTAGGAACTTGCAAAAATTGGGCATAAAAGGATGAGGGGATGTATTAATGAAATGAAGCTATGTGATCTTATGTTTTCACAATCATCAATACTGTAAAATTTGGGCAAATTGTTTTTGAATTGTTAATTTTTGCAAAATATTTCTATACACTTTAAATATGTTTGTTTACTGGCTCAGATATTTCTCCTGCAAGCCATTTGATTTATTTTGAACAACTGAGAAACTGCATGAAACAGCTAGTCACTCAATGAAGTTGTAGATGACTCTACAAATATTCACTGTATTTGCTTTTACTTTTAATTACTTGCTAGTTTATAATGCCATATTTAAATAATTATCGGTTGTTTGGTATTTTCATAAATTTTTTGAAATCGACGGGGTCAAGCTCGGCTATGTTGAAATGGCGTTACTGGCGTTAACCAATCAAATTGCAAGAATAAATCGTAGCAGATCCTTGATATGTTCTAATGGTATATCTGTCTTCAAATCCACCATATATTATGGGGAAAAGTCCCCGGAAAAGTCGTAGACTATATTATATGGCATTTATGATATGTATTTGTACATTCAATGGGCCTGTTGCTTAACGAAAAGCTTTACTTTCTTGGCGAAGTAATCGCCACGCCATTTTGTATGTTACGATGGTCAGCTCGCTGTTTATAACTCCGCGTGCGTGAATTATCACATATTCAGACCAATTGGAAGAAGTTATTTTGACTGTTACAATCGTGTGCAGTCATTAAAGTCACCATCCTAATAAAACTGCTGCCAATTTGAATATTATCAGCCTTGTGTTGTGGGTGTTGACGACTGTCGCTGTTAGAACACGGAAACGCAAATTCATTTCTACAATTTCCTGTCACGGTGCAGTTGGTAGGTCAGAAAATCTGTTGTTTCTGTTTTATTTACCTACATAATTATAGCTGTAGGGTATGTCTACAGTACTACTACATTACTAATGTAGCAATTGTTTTCTGATGAATTTTGTTGAATTGAACGACGACGCTGACCCAGCTGTTGTTCATTCACATTTAGTCAGACTGAATTCATGCTGTGAAATACACATTCTATGCATGGACGTGTAAATTGTTAGCATAATGCTTAAAGCAATCATTATTGTCTATATATTGATTAAACAAAAATGTCAACCCGGCTGTTTTGTTAATAATTACTCAAGATAAACGAAAAGAGAAGAAGACAATGAATCAATAAATAGCATTGCAAGCAACAGTTGAATTCATGATAAAGACTGTGAATGTGCCAAGTGTGTGAAAGATAAATCAAAGGCATCCTATTATAAAGCAAAAACTCAAAGTTTAAAAAAATTCTTCAGGTGAACGCAAATCTGTTTCACATTTTAAGTTGTCTGCACCTAAATTTAAAGGTGAGACGGAATTAAAAATGAACGCTGATGGTATATACCTACACAGAAGCAAAAGAAGATGGTGCTGCATGGCTTCGTAAATTTAATGCTTATTATATAATGGTATGAATGTATCAATAACTGAGAAGGCCATGGTGTTTTACAATTTACTTATTGGAGTATCACAATCGTGGTTCGGAGGATTGGGTGTCTATTGAAAGGGCCTTCAATGAAACATTTGTTCCAAAAGCCATGGGACGGCACGCAGAAATACTTTTACTCAAAACTAAATTACATGGCTCTGAGACATTAGAACTAACATTAAGAATTCAGAAATTATGTCGCTTAGCTGATTCAGATACGTCAGAAAAACAGCAATGCCGATATTTGTATCAAGCTTTACCGGACTCTATTCAAGCTGGAATTTTAACACGTGGAGATGACGCTATTCCCAATAAATTAACGACACTGATGGATTATGCAAGAGCTGCAGAGAAAGAAAATGTCAGATTTAAATTGGTTCAAAAGCAGGTTGTGCAAGTTAGACCCGAAAAGCCTTACAATATCTGCAGTTTAGCTAAGGATCACGACGAAGAAATTAATGTTACACAAGTAACTGCACAAATTGGTAATTCAATTGTAGAAAATAAACCTGCAGAGAGAAGTTACAATAGAAGTTTTAAAAACGGACAAGAATTCTCTGTTAGACAGCACGCAAAACATGTGAGGGGTCCGATGCTTGATCGCCGATTGAAGCAGCATTTCATTGAATTTTCTGATGGTTGGAAGTACTACGAAATTAATATTTGGCGTCCACCCTATTGCACATTTCGTGAAAAAGCAGCACATCGCAGCAGTGAATGTCAAGCAAAGTATGATTCTAAGCGAGCTTTGGCTGAAAAAAAATGAGAACAATTTAACCAAGCACCACCTACTACCACTGATTATACAACTATCCCTCGAGATGCGACATCAGCTACATTATCGGATTTTTAAAAGTAATGGCTGTATTCCTATATCATTTCATATTTTGAACATCGATTGCCAAAAGGATTTAGTTTGGGATGCTATTATTGGCAACGATTTTTTAGTATACGACATTATTTTACAATCAATTATGTAGATTCTACAGTTACATTTGGTAAAGGTTTGAAATCTATTATTGCTATATTGCACTTTAAGACGAAGAATATTAATTCCAATGGTATCAACAACACTTGTAACATTATTGTCAATCCTATTATTAATTCCACTGCTATTGAGATGTTGTGGAAATCAAATTTTAATCAACTACCACGTAAAGGTCATCCAAATATCACTTATACTGATGTCTCTTTATCGACAGTCAGTAGCGATCAGATATTGCCTCGAGAAGATGACATGAGTTATCCAAAAATAATTGATAATCAGTATCATAATTATGCTATTATCTCTGGTTTATTACATCGAATTCCTGGTGGTAAATTTCAGGGTAGATACCAATTATGTGTTCCTAGTCAATTACGAATACCAATATTAAAGGAACTTCATGATATGCCATTATCAGGCCATTTAGGTATAAAACGAACATGGGCAAGATTAGTTGGTAAATACTATTGGAAAGGTTCACATCAAGATGTGGATGATTATGTAACGTCGCGTACTGCTTGTCAACGTAATAAAATATCTAGGAAGCCAAGGGGTGGAGAGATACACCCACTTATATCATTAAAACCTTTCGATCGAATTAGTCTAGATCACGTTGGACCTTTGACACCTTCAGCTGAAGGCCATAGACATTTATTGGTATTTGTTGATCATTTTACACGTTTGACTATTATTGAACCTACAAAATCTACTGATGCTGTAACTGTAGCTAGGTTTCTAGTAGATAAAGTATTTCTAGTTCATGGTACTCCTCTTGAAATTTTAACGGATAGAGGAAAAGCATTCAGAAATAAACTAATGTTCGCCATCTCTTCACGTATGAAAATAGATCAACGTTCACTAGCCCTTATAATCCGCAATGTAATGGGCGGTGTGAAAGAAGAAATGGTGACATCTTGGCTATGCTTAGACATTATGTGAATGAAAATTACAATGATTGGCATATATTTGCTCAGCATGTTGCATATGCATATAAGACTACTCCACATGCAGAAACGAAGGTTGCTCCTTTTTATGCGTTATATGGCAGAGAGCCAAATACACCGTTAGACGCTTGGAAGGAATCTTCTTCAAAACCGTCTGAAGAAGAGAAAGTTGAATCATCTATCCATCGTTTTGCCGAATTAGCCTTATCAGCTCAAAGTGTAGTTCGCCGCTACAATAAAAATTTAGCCAAACAAATGAACAACAGATAAAAGAATCAAAAAAGCATCGATCATTAAAATTCACAATTGAAGATTTTGTACGGAAAAGAAATAATAACTTTGAAGTTGGTATATCGCGTAAACCGCAACCTATGTTTGATGGTCCATTTGGAGTAACTGAAGCTCGAGACAATGATAGCTACTTAATAGAACGTGTTTCTAAAGTTTACAAGTACGCTCCTCAATCAGCACATGTACGTAATTTTGAACCATGGAATAAACGTGATGATAATCTAAAAGATATTTTGTACAACATTAAACCTGAAGAGACTCTTCCAGATGGTTATTTTCCTGTTGAAAGAATTTTAGATTGTAAGAAGCGTGGTAAAGGATATTCATATTTCGTTAAATGGAAGGGCTACTCCGAAGCAGATGCAACGTGGGAACCAGGAAGTTATTTAAAAAGTCCACCGTTACAGTTATTATTGAAAGACTTTCATAATGCTAATACTGTATAAAATTTTAAATTATCTTCAATTTAAAGCTTACATGCCATTACTTTCGTTAATACTTAGATTGAATATGTTACTATTTTTTAATTAATGTTTTAGATTACTGCTAACGCTTTCCAAAACGGGAGGAAATGTTATGCAAACGTTAACAACCTTATATCTCCATTAGCCTCACTTTCATATTTTACATCTATAATTTCATGTATATGTAAAGGAGGTCGGATATAAGGGCAGTTTTTAGAGTTTAATGATGGTCTGGAGTAGCTGTTTTAGATTGAGTGCTCTCCTTGACCATTTGATCATTTACATATATTCAAGTTTGTATACAATGACTTATTGATTGGATCTGTTTACCTTCTTGAAACTACTTTATTATTTTTTACCATATTAATATTACTTTCTTAATAATTGGTTGCTACAGCTAGTGTACAAGCATGAAACAGGAAAAAGATTGTATTCCGTTTCTAAAAATCCAAATAAGAATGTACCCAAGGCAGCTGCCAAGAAAATAAAAGAGAAAGTGAAAGCAATGCTCGATTATACCTATTCAATTTCCTCGCATTGCATTATGGATCAAGGCGTATTGGCTTGCTTGAAGTTTCATTTAAAAATGGCGTCTTCAAATGTTGAACAACTTGATAATGCCAGTTCTTCTAGTTCATCTGATATCGAATTTGAAATTCGTCCAATGCCTAGAGTTATTGAAACTATATCTTTGTTACATGATGAGACTGATGAAAATATTATTTCTCAAGAATCTCTTGAAAATAGCGAGATGGAAGCACTGGAACCTGAATATTCTGTTGATGCTGATTGTGATAGTAGTTCAAGTTGTTGGAGTTCAGTTTGGAATGCATTTATTGCTGAAAGGAAGAGCGCGACATCACGACCTGAAACTATTGAAGAAAGTCTACCTTCAACATCTCGGGGGGAGATTGCTAACGTTATTCCACAACAAAAGGACGATATATTGCTTCAAGAAGAAGATAATGGCGATGTTTCTGACGAGCACGAAGGTGGATGGTCAACTTCCTTGATAAATTTGCCAAATTTTTCAGAATAAAATTTGTATGAAAAATTAGTTTCTGATGCTGCCTTGGAAGGTATAGCTCCTCAGGCTCTCAGAAACAAACGTGAAGGCTACAAAATGTGGAAGGAAGGATTTATAAGCAACTTTCGATGTAAGCTAGTACATGCACGAACAGACTTATTTATTGCCAAAGCGTTTGTTTCTGCTTCGATGAAAAACAAGCGTTATCAAGTTTATTGTCACATTGATGCTCAATATGCTAATGTTGTGTATTCCAAGTGTAACTGTAAGGCTGGTCAAGGTGGTGTATGTAAACATGTTGCAGCAGTTCTTTTCTGTATATTGGATTACAAGAACTTAGAGCTGGCAGTTCTTTGCTGTGAAAACCAAAGCTGTGAAATTCCAAAGCCTGCAGTTCGAGAAGGCAGATGAAAGTAGAGATAATTCAAAGAGTAGAAAAAGACCATTGGTACAAGGTTCAAGACCATCCTATAAATCCACTCCTCCTTTTGCTTATTTTCTCAAATCAGAAGATCTTACAACGATGAGCTGCTCCCTTACTGAAGCTGGGAAAGCTAATTATTTTGCTATGACTGTAAATGGTAATGACTGTGAACCATGTACCTTATTTTTATCCCACAAATGAAGAAGAAATTGACGAATGTCCAGAAGCAATTAATAACCCTAATTTGATGAAGGGCATATTTAAATCATTTCAAACATCAGCTGACTATTGTTTACTTGGAGATGTAGCCACTATCGAATTAGCGAAAACTAAGATTAATGTTACAGTGGAGGAGGCTATCGAGATAGAAGAGAGCTCTAGAGCACAGAGTGGCTCAGCTATGTGGTATAGGGAGCGAGCTAAGCGATTGACAGCATCTATGTTTGGTAAAATTATGAACAGGAGGAAGACCATATACCCCAAAAGCATACTGGACGAAGTTTTAAAAAGAAAGAAGGGTCCGTCAAATAAAATGCCTGTACAACTCAAGTGGGGTCTTGATAACGAAAAGGTTGCATTGGACAAGTATATGGCACAGTCAAGTTATACTGCTACTCAATTTGGATTAATTATCAACCCAAAGTGGCCATGGCTTGGTGCGAGTCCAGATGCATTGCTATTTGATGGTGATACCCTTGTTGGTGGGCTAGAGTTTAAGTGTCCCTACAAAATGAGGAATATTACAATTAGAGAAGCGTGTCATAACAGCAATCATAACAGCAATCATGTCAATGTACACCAATACAGAAGCCACGGTAAAGACTCGAAATGGATATACTGACCCGTTCACAACCACCTCTGGTGTTCTACAGGGTGACACCTTGGCACCATATTTATTCATCTTGGTCATGGACTACGTGTTACGGATGTCACTAAGGGAAGAAGATGCTTATACCTTAAGAAGACGTCTCTGCCTCAGGAAACCAGCTGTGAAGTTACCAGCCTTGGCCTACGCGGATGACTGTGCATTAATGAGCAACGATGCCCGATCAGCAGAACGCCAACTACACCGATTCGAGACAGAGGCAAGGAAGGTTGGATTGTCAATCAACGAGGCAAAAACCGAAGTTATGTACATTGGACCTCCATCAGATGAATATACCATCAAATCAATCAACGGACAACCACTTCCTGTTGCAAAAGATTACAAATACCTTGGCTGCCAAGTTCTCAAAAGTGAATCATCGTTCAAACATAGAAGACGTTTAGCATGGACTGCAGCCATTAAACTCAGGAAGGTATGGGGATCCAATGTCGACATGTCATGTAAAGTACATCTTTTTACGTCATGTATTGAAAGCGTGCTCTTTTATAGCTCTGAAGCATGGACTCTCAGCACCACACTAGCAGAGCAAGTAGATGCCTCCCACAGAGCACTTATTCGATATGCAGTGGATATCAGATTCCCCAATGTTATCAGCAACAAAGATTTATATAATCTGACGGGATTGAAGGCTGCACAGAAGCGCATACGTAATCTTCGCCTCTCGCTCATTGGCCACGCCTTAAGACGCCCAACCTGTCCTCTGGCTATGTCACTGAATCCTGACAATCAACCGACCGAACCACTGAGAAGGGGAGGCGCTCTTATGAACACCTATGTTGGACAATTTACGAACGATCTTGGCGCCATGTACATACAACCAAATAATGTCATGTCCAAAGCGAATAACCGTGATGGCTGGAGAAATAATGTAGTTAAATTATGTAAATAAACTTAAAGTTACTATTTTTGTTACGACGTTCAATAATTATGTATATATTTATAAATATCTTTTAATTGTACATACTAATTTGACGTAAAGAGATGAGAAGCGTGTATAAATGACAAGTCATTTTATCTAAGGTTGGAAAATGACACACCTACATTGAAACGCAAAAGTGTTTATTATTATCAATGCCAAGGAGTTATGAACGTTGCGCAACTTTCTTGGATTGATTTTGTTGTATATACTACTCGTGATATGCATATCGAACGGATCGAAAGAGATGCCAAATCCTGGAATGATACTATCCTACCTGAATTCAATGAATTTTTCAAGGAGTTTTTATTGCCTGCAATCGAAGAATAATTTTTTTTGCAGATTTTTGTATAGAATAAATGATGTTTAATCAGATTATGATATCACATAATAATAACATGTAATACTTGAGTAAAAAAGTCAACCTGCAATATTGGAAATTATTGAGGACTTATCTTATAAAAATTTATTTAAAAAAACCTGTGGAAGTGAATATTGTAGATCTGTGACTGTGGTGCACATATGACCTAATACACATAATTTCACATAGTACACAGTTATATACCACTATTAAAAAGTTATTAAACAAATACTATGTTTTGCAATAAATTTATTATTATCTACTGCAAATGAATTTTAGACACCAAACAGTATCATTATTTCTAAAAAGCACACACTACTTCGGTGACCCAATGAGACAGGTGGTCCTTATATGAAATGTAAAACCAATAATAATGACATCAATGTCTAGTAATAACTTGAACGGTACATCCTTATTATGACCCAATGAGACAGGTGGTCTTTATATCAGATGTAAGTCAATAATAAGGTATGAGTGCCTAGCAATAACTGGAACAGTACAGCCTTATTTCTGTGACCTAGAGAGACAGGTGGTCCTTATATGAAATGTAAAACCAATAATAATGACATCAGTTGTAGTTACAATAAAAAATGATAACATCCAGAGAAAACGAAGACTGCTTATTGCAGTGGTAAATTTATTCTCTGATGATTAGTAAGTCAGAACAATAATTTCAATACTTAACATGTGTTGTGTTATGTAGAAAACACTAGCAAAATAACTTCATTTATATCAACTAGTCACTATCAACGTCACTATCAGAATCCGGGTATAAAGTTTCGTCACTTTCAATACCAAAAGTTTGTCAAATAAGCACAAATTACCCACACATGATTAAGTGTAGCAGCCATACTCAATGGAAAAACAAATTTTATAATCCGAAATATTTTAATTCGTCGTATCACCCTTTCCACGTGAACACGCAAAGATGCTATTTGTCTGGTCTCATTTTCTTGAGCAACAGTCAAGGAAGGCGAGTCACCCAGGAAAGGAGGAATGTTCAAAGTGACACCATTTGGCAAATCTTCTGCTATTGTAAAACCTTTATCTGCCATCACAGAATCACCACTCTCTAATAAGGAATATATTCCACATGCTTTAGTAAGCGCCTTGTCACTAGTTTTACCCGCATATAAATCGGAAACAAATGTGACATAGCCAGAGGGTGAAATTCCAATCAATCCCTTTGCAGTATTATAATGTTTATAACTGGAGTAAGTTATGCCCTGCGATCGGAGAGAACTAGGCATCTCTATATAAAGTTCTGTGGCATCAATAATAACTCTAGTACTTGGGTAGCAATTTGAAAAACATTCAGGCATGGTTTCATCGATTACGGAGCGTGGTGACCAAATCGGATATTGGTAGAATCTGTGATGTAGAAAGTCAAACCATGCGATCAGAATTCTGGACAGGTAACCAGCAGAAATACCAACTCTATAACTTAAGTCTTTTTCCAAGCCCACATCTCAATCTCACAAGAACAATAAAAAATTCCTCTTCTGGGCTGAGTTTGCGCTTACAACCACGTTTTTTCTATCTTCTGATAACTTATCAGCATTGGTATTTGACAAATAATAATTTAATTTGTCCACAGAACTGCCAAAAGAATCAAATAACAATTTAAAGGTTAGGTAATCTGGCAAGCCCGTGTAAAATTCAAACATTTTCTGGTTGTCTTTCAAAGAATTAAGGGAGAACATAGATGCAGCTGCTTCAGACTCTATATGAGTAATTTTCTCTTGAAGTTCATTCACTTTGACATTCAATGCTTCTATTTCCTCCTGGTGCCTTTTCTCCATTTCTTGCAACTTATTACGTAAAAATGTAGCTTCATCTACCTCATCATCTACCTCATCTATTGTATTTTGACTGCTACAACCAGCAGCAGGTGCAATAAAATGCCAATTTCTAGCCCTTGTAGTACTTCGAGGAACTGGTACTGTTGGCCTTGTTGTCTTTGGCACAATCGTCGGTAGATTTTTCATGTAAGTTTTTTTTCCACCAGGAAAATGTGCGGAGCAAACACGGTGATTGGCGTTAGTCACAAACCCTTTTCGGCTGATAAGATTAACCCATTTCTTTCTTAATGTTATCTTTTCAGGTCTATTGCCAGAGGGGAAACGGTAATAGGAAAACGATAAATCACGTTTGCTGTTATTATAGCAATGAGGAACACAGCATGTATGCCCACCAATAGTTTTCTTCTTTTTAGTAATAAGTGCAGTCATTACTGAACTCGAAGAACTTGAACTACTATCACAATCGGCATCAACAGAATTTTCAGGTTCCAGTGCTTCCATCTCGCTATTTTCAAGAGATTCTTGAGAAATAACATTTTCATTAGCTCTTTCATGTATTGAAGGCACAACTTCACTGACTATAGATATTCCAGTATTCTCAAATTCGATATCAGATGTACTAGAAGAACTGGCATTATCAAGTTGTTCAACATTTGAAGACGCCATTTTTTAAATGAAACTTCAAGCAGGCCAATACGCCTTGATCCATAATGCAATGCGAGGAAATTGAATAGGTATAATCGAGCATTCAGACCATAGCATAATTGCAGAACAAATGGGAAGGAGAAACCTTTACATGGAAGATATCCAAAACGTCTGAATGATTCAGATGTAGACATTAAAATAACAAACCAATGGCTTAGGAGCTCAGGGTTAAAAGCTGAAACAGAAGGCTTTGTGATAGCGGCTCAATATCAATCGTTATTAACAAATCTGTATCAAGCTCGTATAATTGGTAATGGCACAGACCCACATTGTCGGCTCTGTGGAAAGGCTGATGAAACAATAAACCATGTTATATCTGGATGTACTACCTTGGCACCAACAGAATACACTATCAGACACAACAGAGTGGGTAAATATCTACACTGGTCATTATGTAAACATTATCAATTTCCTCACTCTAATAAATGGTATGAACATCAGCTTAATCCTGTTGTACAAAATAAGTATGTTACAATTTTATGGGATTTTCCTATACATACGGATCGGGAAATTAAAGCTAATCGACCAGATATTGTTGTTAAGGATTTTACTATACAGAAATGCTATTCAATTAATCGATATGACAATCCCCTCTGATAAAAATATATCATCTGAAGAAATTGAAAAATTATTAAAATATAAAGATTTGCAGATAGAGATACAAAAGATGTGGAAATTAAATACAACAGTTGTACCTATGGTAGTTGGTGCTTTGGGGATGATAAAGAAGCATACAAATAAGTATATTAAAATAATAACAAGCAAGCCATTGCTTCAATGCTTCAAGAGATCCAAAAGATTGCTTTACTTGGTACAGCACATATTCTTAGAAAAGTTTTGTCAATGTAATTAATGCAATTATAGCTGACGCACACCTTCGATTGCCTCAGGTCTCTGGTTAATGACTTGGCAGTGGATTGTACATATAGCATATACAAACAGAATAATAATAATAATAATATTGGGATTGTTCCACACCGGTTCTTAGTATAATGCTCAATGAAATTAATCAGAGCATTTATAGAATGAGAGTCAAAAATGAAACATGCTAGTTGAAATAAATCGCCTGATGATCATCTTCTGTTGTGAAACTTGAAGCATTTTGATTTGCCATAATCAAGGAATTCCGACAACATATTTAAGTGGAAGTAAACAATACCAGTAGATCATAACAGACGTAAAAGTAGAAATGATAGAAGTGAGAGACCGTTGGATGGATTCCGTAAATGTCGCTTGACGAACAACATTGTCTACCTATGCATATTTCATCACGATTTAAGAATTTACCCGTCATGTAAATACGATGAAGTAAATGAGCTCCATGTTAAACGTGTGATATGATGCCGATTTATTTGCAGTATATTATATTTTAGTATAATTATCTGAATAATATAAGAAAAAGATTTTTTTTGGTATTTATAGAAAAGCAATAGATAATACCACAAAATTGAATAGTCTTTGGAAATATTTGTTTGTGTTGATGAAAACCAATAGAGACCAACTGCAGAGGCGTATATAAAGTATGCGTTGCGAATAACTACTATGCGAGAATAGGCTATAATTAAAATCCAGGACAATTAATTGAGTTAATTATATAATGTAGAGTATATCCTAAAGATTCAAGATATACACATTTAAAAGTTTACTTTTACAATCAATTATGCGAGTAAAATATGTCTAACAGGGAAATGTGCCAATAGTAATTCTGTTGTATTCAACCAGCATGATATTTTCAAAACAATTGAGGTAAATAACAAAAACGTTGATATTTCGTATTGAATATTTCGTTGTTGGGGGTTATGATATGAATAAAAACAAACATACACTCGAAGGTGAGAAAACATCATCACGTAAATTATATCTTGACAAAACAGCAGCATTGACGAAACATTTAAAAAGTTTATCTTAAGGAGATATTTTAACATGGATATAAATGTATTTAATTTTCTAATTGCTCTACAGGTTAGTACATATTCAATTGTTACACTGCACACTGTAAATATACCAAAATAATAAAATGAAAAACAATTTGGTGCTACCATTTTATGGATGCGTGTAATACTAAAATGATTTAATCATAAGCGACATCTACAATGATGATCACGATTGCGATGAGGCCCGCACCACATCATACACACTACAAAGCTGAAGCTGAAAAGACTCATAACTCATGTATATACCATACTACGAAACTCATAACTATATAACGTATGATTTAGCAGATTATGATGGATGTACTTTTATCTCATTTCTATTTGTAGAGGGGTTGTTCTTTTTGCTTGAAGAAATTATCGATAAAGCGCGATATAAATGTTTTACGCGATTTGATTGGTTGAAAGAGCGTTTATGAGATCTTTGTATAGGCCTACTGGTAAATCATGCAAATGCAATTATTTTGTATGTGTGTCAGTTGGGATGACTTCGACTCATGTGACTTCTGACATCCGCAGTCCATTTGGTCAGCCTTCTATATAACCTTCTATCAGAAAAAAATGTCCTCACATCGATGAATGTAAGTTGCGTTCATCTCTTCAGCTTTTCACTTTTTGTCACCAACCGTAAACACCATCAGATAAAGAGTTCATTCCATCACTGACATTCACATCATTTTTAGTCATCAACCATTTACCACTCATTTCACCATGCTGATCTTTGCAAGAAAACGTCCTTCAGTCATGAGCACAGTTTATGTTTCAATAAATATGTCCCTGGTGAATAGCGTAGCTAGATAAGCGCTTTTATAAATTAGGGCAAATAAAAAAGTTTGATATAAAACCTCTTTAAAATTCCGAATAGCCTGATGATGATGATGATTAATAACGAAGAGCGAGAAGGACATCATGAAAAGATTTGGCAGAATTTTGTTTGGAAGACTGACTTTGCTCTGTCGAAAGAATTGGTGGATCATTATTTGAAGAACGAAGTCTATGCGAATTTGGATATATAGTGGAATGTGCATAAAAGAGTTCCTAGAGTATACGTTAATAGTTTGAAACAAGTAAATATTATTAAATTTTGATTGCGAACATGTAACTGATCCATAAAACAATTTTAATACAGTGTTCATCAACGTCAATCACACGTGGTCACTCGAAAAAGCTATCATTCAGCTTCATGCCATGGACTAGCATAATGAGACATTAATTTTTCAATCGTGTTATTCCGTGGTGGAACTCTCTTGATGAAGACACTGTCCCCAGCAAATCTGTATGTTCATTAAAGCTCAAACTAAATCAAGTGAACGAAATTAATATCACAATTGTCACTTTCATCATCATGAGTAACACATACACATAAATTGTAAATCAAATTAGTTTCCTTTTTTCAATTGTTTTATGTATTTATGGCAATTTGTAAGTGATTGTTCCTGTAAGCTATAATTTTGATTCTATCTATATATCTAACAATTGATATGTTTTTATAATAGGTTATCATGGCGATTTCTGGGACACAGGGCTACTACCAACCCATGTCATGTGAGCAAGTCTATAAGTCATCTGGTATGAAAAATGGTTATTACAAAATACAAACAAATCATCAGAACAGTGGGTTTTCATGGGTGTACTGCGATTTCGATAGTGAACCAGGCTTTAGTTACACATTGGTGATGTCATATTCCACAGAAGAAAGAAGACGAATTTCCGGCGATGTATTCGAGGTATAGTATGTCACACCAAGTAAAACCTGGTTATAGCGACCAAAGTCTACACATCACAAAATTGACCGCAATAGCAGAATTCAATCAGGAGGATCAACTTGGTTAAGAATGTTCATTGGCGATAAATCGTAGAGGAAGAACTCCATTGAAGACAATTTCAATGTTGAATTAGTTACATGCAGTGTCGTGAATTCCTACAGCATGTAGAATGCCGATATAATATATTTTAAGTCAAGCCAAGCTGGGCTTATCCATGGGCTTAAGTTTTATAACCTGCACTGATAGCTGTGTATCTGTCTATCAACAATAATATATCCTCTTATATCAGTGCTGACGTATACATACACTTAAGAATAATTCCGCAAGCCTTTCATCTTATGAATGCCCAGTCTCGGAAGGATACATATATAACATATCATCCATCAACAGTTGTATCATCCATTGATCTGGACTTCGACCCTTCTACCATACTGCCTGCAACATAAATACTTGAAGAGCTGTGTTAATTTCACACACTGTATTCTGTATTTTAGGTTATCCCTCTTTCAACTGATTCCCCAGTAAACGAAGGAGCACCAAATAATATATCATATCGAATGAGTTACGGAAGTATGAAAAGTATATTAGGTGTATCGAAATTATGGCGAATGACGTGTGAAGACCCAGCAACTATTGGGACAAAAGAGATATTACAAGATTATGTACGCGTGCAGAAATCGAATTTGGATCCACTAGAGAGTAGCATAAACAAAAGATGTACGGAAGTTGAATACATCAACCTGCAATATGCCACAAACGCGTAAGTTGATAATTATCAAAATACCTCTGATAAATATGATAGAAAGATGGAGGTGATCAGATAGGACTCCATCATCAGACTTCAAAAGTAATGCGGACTAACCGTGCACTTTCTATGATATGACCTGCACATTTGTATAATAGATCCTTTCAATTAATTTCTATGACACGGGAATTGACAACACTATTAGCATATTAGCAATTTGTATACATCTTCTGAAAATCAGGCAGTCTTAACAAGTCGATATATTATGAGGTAATAATTATAAAGGTAAGGTAGGTCTGTTTGCTTCCGCGAAATGACAAGAAGCAAAAGTGTTTCAAATTCAAATACCGTATGTAAATTCCTAAGCCTCATTTATTATTCAAGCAACTTAAAAATATCCAAACTTGATAATATTTGATATAATGTGATACTGCCAATTATCCTCAGCCTGAGTGCAGACAAGTGTATAGTTAGAACTACTTCCATAAAATGGATTTACTATCAAAACGTGATTCCAAACGTTGCTGCGGAGTTGTTTCCATCATAATATAGGCGTTACTATATTTATATATGACTAGCAATGAGTTACCCACGTTGCTTGGTTTGAGGGCCGAATTGGGAGGGAAAACTCATAGGGAGATCCCTCGTGAACAGGTATAACGTAATGTCGCGAAGACTACAAAATGAAAATATACATTTTGTTTCGATACGAAAAATAAAAAAGGAAAATAAAAACGGAAGGAATATCAAAACACAGATCAAAGCATGGGGATCGAATGATACTACTTTCATACATTTTGATGGAGAATTCGAATAGTAATTAGGTACATACGTTTTAAGCAGCTCTCTTTTTTATATGTTAAGATATAAACATGCAAGGTTAGTTTTGTATACTCCATACATTTATATACCATTTCTGACTATTAATTTGTTCACAGGTTCGTTTCTTGTGCTCGCTGTCAAGTGGAATTCCAGCAAGTGGTCGATGAAATCCTATTTGTTTACTATACTGCTGCTTGTCCAAACACATTAATTACGTCCTCGGGTACTGCCGTTGGAAACTATTTTAATGTACATTTAAATTCAGTTGATAGTCATTCTTGTTCTACTGGGATATCACAATTATGGTTTGGTTCAAAACTTAACAACTAATAATACTACAATTTAATCCGGCAATAACAAATGGGGACAAACCATTTTACCGGTTTTGAACAGAATCCGTTGTTAGCGGTAAATAATATAGCAAAGTTTGACCGTAAATTACTCGGTATCGGATGTTTTTGGCTTACTGTTATAAACAAAAATTCGGAACCGTTAGAGCCGGATTTTACTGTGGCTTTATGCATAGAGATCAAAGGGATATAAAATATAAACGTTTATGAGATAACATATATAACCAATTCATTGAATAAACGTAAGTTGACTACATCAATTATAAATAATCATGTTTATTAAATTTCAGGCAAAATAACACGCGGATGCTTTATCATTTATCATTTATCTCTAAAATGATTGAACATTTTAAAGATATTAGCTTTAAATTTGATCAATTCTTACAGTTTTATTTACAATCATATTCGTTTAGATAGTTTAGATAAAATATAAAAAATGGATCAGTTCAAATTTTAAATATTTGTCTATTTTCGGAATGATAATAGTTGCAAAAAATGAATTACTCCAACCCCCCTAATTGGGCTTCATTAGGCCTATCAAATATTAAGGCAATAAATATTTTCTTGCAACACCATCAAATTTTTAAAACATGTTTCCAATATTCTGCCAGAAAAATAAATGAAAACCAAGCAGCAAACCAACCATGGCGGTACAATTTAAGGAACAGTTCCTTTTTTGGGGGATGGGGGTGTCTCTTTATGGGGACACATTCCTGTCAAATTATAATAGGAAATTATCCCGAGGAGTAGCCTGCTCGCAGACTCACTGTCAAAATGTAAAATTGGTAACTGTTTACCAAATTTACATTTTGACAGTGAGTCTGCGAGCAGGCTACCCCAGGAGTGGCTTCTGATGATCGATTTGTTTATAACATTCTGTAAACACGCACTATGTTGATACGGATAACTTATTATTTACCTGTAAGCTTCAAGGCAAGATTTGGCAGCATTCTTAGCCAAACCGTCTTTACCAGAGGCAAGCTCCTAATAAAAAGAGATAGGCAAGGTAAATCAAAATTCAAGAAATTAAAAATTGAAAGAGGTACTATATCTATACTTGTAATACCAAACTCTGAATGTGAGTGTGCAGTTTTCTGCTATTTTCTCAGTCGGATATAAGAATAAGAAGGCAAAATAACAAAACGGAGGAATCAATAAGACTTCTTCAAAACCCGATCCTAAAATTTCAATAAATTTGTAAATGCAAGTCAAAAAAAAATAATTGTCAAGTGTCACGGCCGTAATCCTGTAGGAGAGATACGCCCCAAAAAATTTTGAGTAATTTTGTGAAGAAAAATTCCAAAAATCAAGCAATTTTGAAGGTATTACAATACTGAAGCTCCCAAAAATGCAAATGACACGCCTTCCTTTCGGGCAAAATGTCGATTTGGTCGGAAAAAAAATTGGCGAATAAATCCCCCGTCAAAAGCATGTTCACAGTTAAGGTTGTGAGAGGAGCCTTCTGAAGATTATTACCGTTTGATTTAATTACTGTCAAAGCGCGTAAGATGGGTCTATAAATAAGGTTGATTTTGCAGTAGATCTATCACATCCAGCGTACTAGGCTCATAAGATCTAAGATAGGATATTAATAAGCTGCAATAAACATCAATGTCGAACTTGGTGAATATTTTGAACTTCAAGTGGAAGAAACAGATAGGTTCAAATTAACACTACTGACACAAAAATCATGAAAAAAGCGTGAGATCTCATGGCATTCTCATGGCATTTTCATGTGATTCGTGAATATAGATGTTTTCATGGTTTTCAAACTTTTCATGGCTTAGAAAATTCATCGTTTTTAATTTCACAAAACTTTTATGGCATTTCCATGGTTTTGATGGTTGGTAGTGAAAATATATATCCCTATGCAAATTTGAAGATTAGTACGGGGATGATTATCCACTCTGACAGTGTAAAAGGAAATAGTAAACACAGCAGCCATCAATACTTACCTTTAGATCGATCACTAGTGACCATGAACTAACAAAGTGCTTGCCTAGAAGCTCAATAACGGGCGAACTCTCGAGAGGACCTTCTCGAAGAGTTCGCCCAGAACCTAAGTAATAAAATTAAAGATATGAAATTTATCTATTTATGGAAACTTTCAACTTTCAAAGGTACATAATTAATAATAATAATAATAATAATAATAATAATAATAATAGTAATAATAATAATAATAATAATAATAATAATAATAATAATAATAATAATAATAATAATAATAATAATAATAATAATAATAATAATAATAATAATAATAATAATAATAATAATAATAATAATAATAATAATAATAATAATAATAATAATAATAATAATAATAATAATAATAATAATAATAATAATAATAATAATAATAATAATAATAATAATAATAATAATAATAATAATAATAATAATAATAATAATAATAATAATAATAATAATAATAATAATAATAATAATAATAATAATAATAATAATAATAATAATAATAATAATAATAATAATAATAATAATAATAATAATAATAATAATAATAATAATAATAATAATAATAATCACTTATATACATAATACTGTCTGTTTATATATCACAATATTTCTATATTTCTATATTTCGATATTTCTGTGTCTGTCCGCGACTTATGTACGTCTTACTGGCGAAATAATACGGATAATCCGTTGCCGGGAAATTATGCAAACATTTGTGTCGAGATAACCGTGTACAGTAACAAATTTGTTGTATGAAAAGTATGGGTCTATGACGTTGTTTTAAAATAATATACTTCATCTGATATTTTATTTGATATCATTGCATTAAAAAATTCAGAGATTTTGAAAAATTTCATAGGTCGATAATCTAGCGGGCAGCCAAATCGAATTCAAATTGAAATCCCCAGAACAAAAATATTTTGCTTTGAATTTAAAAGCTGCGTGTAAATTGTTTGAACAAATGAAACTTAAAACTGAATCAGTTTTATGATAATTAAAACAATACGAAATACTGAATTACATTGAATTACCAGTATAACTAGGCCAAACAAAATATGTTTTGAAATCAAAGAAACGTAGACCTATTTCATGTAGTGTTGACATCAGCAATACATATAGCGCGGCACAAACGCTATGAAATTAAAGAGACTTTAGGTCTTAATTTAATTTATTAATGAAACAAAATGCCGTTCATTACTTTTCTCAAAATCGAGATACAAAACATTTCACTTTTAAAAAGGCTATTTTGATATATAATTTGTGAGAACACTGAGCAAACAATCTGTTTTGAAATGAATAATCTATCGCGGGGCATAAAAACAAATTAATTTGCAAGAATTTTCAAATTGACGTTGGCGTTCGACTAATTCGAAAAATATTCAAAGTTCGAAGAGATTATCTGTCTACAGTCTAAAATTATAGAGTTTAGAATTAATCAAGGCATTGCACAAAAGTATTTCTATAATTTATTATATAATATAAAAAAACGAATCATTTGGTTTTGAGCAGCAAGGCTTTTATTTTCAGATTTTGCTTCCATAATTAACAAAGGAATTATAGGCATCGATTAAAATTAAAATTTCATTTTGTTGACTTGCTATACGAATAAGACACAGTATGTTACTACAGTTTCGAGAATAAAAATAGCGATGTCTTGTTATTATCTTTGATCAACATTTAATAAAGTTAATTTCAGGTATATCAAATTTAACAAGGTTAAATTGAATTGAGCGTATGATTTGATAAATAATAATAATTATAATGTTTTCAGCGTTCAAAAATTTTGCTTTGAATTTAAAAGCACAAAAACATAATTCAAAAACATTTTTAAATAGTTAATACAGTTTGGATGAGTGTAACAAACCTTGTGCTACAAAAATAAAAAGCGAAAAGGTTGCATGAAGTAATCGATCATAGCAAACAATATTTATTAAAATACAACTTACCATTTTCCAAATGAGATCCAAATAAAAACTATACGAGCGGCATAATCTCCGAACAACATTTAAATACATAATAGCGGGTTCTCTGAGTTAATACACCAATCAATAATAAGTTAACAACCATATTTTATCGAAGGAGAACGTACGCCCGATAAGAATAAAATAAAGATTGTCTTTTATTCGAAATAATTCTGACCAAAATGATCATTTCATATCGTGATCAAATGCATGGTAAAGTAGATTCATTTTCTACATAGTAAATTATCCTTTTCGTCAGACATCATAACATGAGCATTTAAATATTACCATCGGCTGTGGTATTTTATATCTTTGAAGGTGCACTACATTTCCACTCTATAAACCATCGCGTCCGTTTCAATAAATTCTGAATAAATATGCATATCACGAATCTGGCAAAATGAGTTGTTTTCGTTTTTCTATCAAAATAATTAATTTATTCATAATCATCTTTTCTTTCATTCGACATCTGTAATGTATTATAAATAGCGCGTAGAAATATTGACAACAAGATGTAACATAATATCAATATCGAATTAGTATAGCGATTTATTATAGAATTTTATTTCCTTTTAAAAGAATGTTGATGCTATTAGTCTGGAAAATTTGATAACAAGAAGCACTATGAGGTCAACATTTCACATCTTTTGTTTACTTTTAAAATTTTATTTTCAACGAACTCTTAGTATTTTGATAGACTGCCATGAAAATCACAGGCCTACTTGCTGAGATTACAAAGATCAAAAATATATAGGCTCATATACTATCATATCATAATATTTTCAGATTATATATATAATTGGAAATCAATACACGCGCTGTCGCCTTGTTCAGTAATACGTTGTCGAAGCAATAGGTTTGTTGATTAGTACAGTCAAGGCGCGTACAACAGTAAGTAAGGGGTTGGCTCATTGGTTAATGCTCTGGTATTACAATATTAGGGTCGTAAGTTCAAATCCGCCATTCGGCAGTTTTTATCAACGATTTTTCTGATTTTTTTTTAATATGAAGCAGTAAATCATTGTAAATTAACAAAAGATATCGTTTGATCATGTTAATAACAGAAATTAGTGGACCATGTGTCTTGTCGAAGCTAAATTAATTTAATACTGAATATATTGCATGCAATGCCACGAGTTTGACCGGCCACACCTTGACGGCGTTATTTTGTGAACACCACATTAGTGTTGTATATATTGCAATAAAGATTTATGAATTCGAACCGAACGCGATCCGATCGTGTCGGGTCAGATTCGGGTAAATATTTTAGGTCTTCGGATCTGATCGGATTTGAAGTGATTTTTTATGGATAGTTTCAGATTTCGAAATTTGACTGAGTATTTGTAATTTATAATAATTAATGTGTTCTGGCTTCCTTTCAACACATAAAATAAAGTTTTTCTATGTAGACAAAGCTACGTTAAATTATACATTTCAATCGACTCAATTGATGTGAAATAAATTAAATTTTTATTAAAGGAATGATTAATATGTATTGATTAATGCTACATCGTTTCAATGCGTATTGTGTCTCATGTTCTCCTCCAGAGTTCATACTCCGTATTATACAGCGATAGAAAGCTTAGTCAATTGTTTAATTATAAGTGATCTGAAAGTTTTATCATAGAAGGTCCATTATGGACTACACTCATTGCTAGTAATCACTTATATACATAATACTGTCTGTTTATATATCACAATATTTCTATCACTTATATACATAATACTGTCTGTTTATATATCACAATATTTCTATATTTCTATATTTCGATATTTCGATATTTCGATATTTCTGTGTCTGTCCGCGACTTATGTACGTCTTACTGGCGATATAATACGGATAATCCGTTGTCGGGAAATTATGCAAACATTTGTGTCGAGATAACCGTGTACAGTAACAAATTTGTTGTATGAAAAGTATGGGTCTATGACGTTGTTTTAAAATAATATACTTCATCTGATAATTTATTTGATATCCTTGCATTAAAAAATTCAGAGATTTTGAAAAATTTCATAGGTCGATAATCTAGCGGGCAGCCAAATCGAATTCAAATTGAAATCCCCAGAACAAAAATATTTTGCTTTGAATTTAAAAGCTGCGTGTAAATTGTTTGAGCAAGTGAAACTTGAAAATGAATCAGTTTTATGATAATTAAAACAATACGAAATACTGAATTACATTGAATTACCAGTATAAATAGGCCAAACAAAATATGTTTTGAAATCAAAGAAACGTAGACTTATTTCATGTAGTGTTGATATCAGCAATACATATAGCGCTGCACAAACGCTATGAAAATTAAAGAGACTTTAGGTCTTTAATTTATAAATGAAACAAAATGCCGTTCATTACTTTTCACAAAATCGAGATACAAAACATTTCACTTTTAAAAAGGCTATTTTGATATATAATTTGTGAGAACACTGAGCAAACAATCTGTTTTGAAATGAATAATCTATCGTGGGGCATAAAAACAAATTAACTTGCAAGAATTTTCAAAATGACGTTGGCGTTCGATCAATTCGAAAAATATTCAAAGTTCGAATAGATTATCTGTCTACAGTATAAAATTATAGAGTTTAGAACTAATCAAGGCATTGCACAAAAGTATTTCTATAATTTATTAGTGAATATAAAAATATGAATCATTTGGTTATGAGCAGCCAGGCTTTTATTTTCAGATTTTGCTTCAATAATTAACGAAGGAATTATAGGCATCGATTAAAATTAAAATTTCATTTTGTTGACTTGCTATACGAATAAGACACAGTATGTTACTACAGTTTCGAGAATAAAAATAGCGGTGTCTTGTTATTATCGTTGATCAACATTTAATAAAGAAAAATTTAAGGTATATCAAATTTAACAAAGTTAAATTGAATTGAGCGTATGATTTGTGATAAACAATAATAATTATAATATTTTCAGCGTTCAAAAATTTTGCTTTGAATTTAAAAGCACAAAAACATAATTTAAAAACACTTTTAAATAGTTAATACAGTTTGGATGAGTGTAACAAACCTTGTGTTACAAAAATAAAAAGCGAAAAGGTTGCATGAAATAATCGATCATAGCAAACAATATTTATTAAAATACAACTTACCATTTTCCAAATGAGATCCAAATAAAAACTATACGAGCGGCATAATCTCCGAACAACATTTAAATACATAATAGCGGGTTCTCTGAGTTAATACACCAATCAATAATAAGTTAACAACCATATTTTATCGAAGGAGAATGTAAGCCCGATAAGAATAAAATAAAGATTGACGTCTTTTATTCGAAATAATTCTGACAAAAATGATCATTTCATATCGCGATCAAATGCAAGGTAAAGTAGATTCATTTTCTACATAGTAAATTATCCTTTTCATCAGACATCATAACATGAGCATTTAAATATTACCATCGGCTGTGGTATTTTATATCTTTGAAGCTACACTAAACATTTCCACTCTATAAACCATCGCGTCCGTTTCAATAAATTCTGAATAAATATGCATATCACGAATCTGGCAAAATGAGTTGTTTTCGTTTTTCTATCAAAATAATTAATTTATTCATAATCGTCTTTTCTTTCATTCGACATCTGTAATGTATTATAAATAGCGCGTAGAAATATTGACAACAAGATGTAACATGATATCAATATCAAATTAGTATAGCGATTTATTATAGAACTTTATTTCCTTTTAAAAGAATGTTGATGCTATTATTCTGGAAAATTTGATAACAAGAAGCACTATGAGGTCAATTTTTCACATCTTTTTTTTACTTACAAAATCTTATTCTCAACGAACTCTTAGTATTTTGACAGACTGCCATGAAAATCACAGTCCTACTTGCTGAGATTGCAAAGATTAAAAATATATAGGCTCATATACTATCATATCATAATATTTTCAGATTATATATATAATTTGATTTTCAATTACACGCGCGTGTGTCGGCCTTGTTCAATAATACGTTGTCGAAGCAGTAGGTTTGTTGATGACGTCAGTCAAAGCGTCTATAATCATAAGTAAGGCAGTGGCTCATTGGTTAATGCTCTGGCATCACAATATGAGGGTCGTCAGTTCAAATCCGCCATTCGGAAAATTTTTATCAACGATTTTTCTTATAATTTTTAATATGAAGCAGTAAATCATTGTTAATTAACAAAAGATATCGTTTGATCATGTTAATAACAGAAATTAGTGGACCATGTGTCTTGTCGAAGCTAAATTAATTTAATATTGAATATATTACATGCGATGCCACGAGTTTGACCGGCCTCACCTTGACGGCGTTATTTTGTGAACAGCACATTAGTGTTGTTTGTATTGCAATGAAGATTTATCAATCCGAACCGAACGCGATTTGATCGTATCGGGTCAGATTCGGGTTAATAATTTAGGTCTTCGGATCGGATCGGATTTGAAGTGATTTTTTATGGATAGTTTCATATTTCGAAATTTGACTGAATATTTGTAATTCATAATAATTAATGTGTTCTGGTTTCCTTTCAGCACATAAAATAAAGTTTTTCTATGTAGAGATAGCTACGTTAAATTATACATTTCAATCGACTCAATTGATGTGAAATAAATTAAATTTTTATTAAAGGAATGATTAAGATGTATTGATTAATGCTACATCGTTTCAATGCGTATTGTGTCTCATGTTCTCCTCCAGAGTTCATACTCCGTGTTATACAGCGATAGTCAGCTTAGTCAATTGTTTAATTATAAGTGATCTGAAAGTTTTATCATAGAAGGTCCATAATGGACTACACTCATTGCTAGTATACATAATACTGTCTGTTTATATATCACAATATTTCTATATTTCTATATTTCGATATTTCTGTGTCTGTCCGCGACTTATGTACGTCTTACTGGCGAAATAATACGGATAATCCGTTGTCGGGAAATTATGCAAACATTTGTGTCGAGATAACCGTGTACAGTAACAAATTTGTTGTATGAAAAGTATGGGTCTATGACGTTGTTTTAAAATAATATACTTCATCTGATATTTTATTTGATATCATTGCATTAAAAAATTCAGAGATTTTGAAAAATTTCATAGGTCGATAATCTAGCGGGCAGCCAAATCGAATTCAAATTGAAATCCCCAGAACAAAAATATTTTGCTTTGAATTTAAAAGCTGCGTGTAAATTGTTTGAACAAATGAAACTTAAAACTGAATCAGTTTTATGATAATTAAAACAATACGAAATACTGAATTACATTGAATTACCAGTATAACTAGGCCAAACAAAATATGTTTTGAAATCAAAGAAACGTAGACCTATTTCATGTAGTGTTGACATCAGCAATACATATAGCGCGGCACAAACGCTATGAAATTAAAGAGACTTTAGGTCTTAATTTAATTTATTAATGAAACAAAATGCCGTTCATTACTTTTCTCAAAATCGAGATACAAAACATTTCACTTTTAAAAAGGCTATTTTGATATATAATTTGTGAGAACACTGAGCAAACAATCTGTTTTGAAATGAATAATCTATCGCGGGGCATAAAAACAAATTAATTTGCAAGAATTTTCAAATTGACGTTGGCGTTCGACTAATTCGAAAAATATTCAAAGTTCGAAGAGATTATCTGTCTACAGTCTAAAATTATAGAGTTTAGAATTAATCAAGGCATTGCACAAAAGTATTTCTATAATTTATTATATAATATAAAAAAACGAATCATTTGGTTTTGAGCAGCAAGGCTTTTATTTTCAGATTTTGCTTCCATAATTAACGAAGGAATTATAGGCATCGATTAAAATTAAAATTTCATTTTGTTGACTTGCTATACGAATAAGACACAGTATGTTACTACAGTTTCGAGAATAAAAATAGCGATGTCTTGTTATTATCTTTGATCAACATTTAATAAAGTTAATTTCAGGTATATCAAATTTAACAAGGTTAAATTGAATTGAGCGTATGATTTGATAAATAATAATAATTATAATGTTTTCAGCGTTCAAAAATTTTGCTTTGAATTTAAAAGCACAAAAACATAATTCAAAAACATTTTTAAATAGTTAATACAGTTTGGATGAGTGTAACAAACCTTGTGCTACAAAAATAAAAAGCGAAAAGGTTGCATGAAGTAATCGATCATAGCAAACAATATTTATTAAAATACAACTTACCATTTTCCAAATGAGATCCAAATAAAAACTATACGAGCGGCATAATCTCCGAACAACATTTAAATACATAATAGCGGGTTCTCTGAGTTAATACACCAATCAATAATAAGTTAACAACCATATTTTATCGAAGGAGAACGTACGCCCGATAAGAATAAAATAAAGATTGTCTTTTATTCGAAATAATTCTGACCAAAATGATCATTTCATATCGTGATCAAATGCATGGTAAAGTAGATTCATTTTCTACATAGTAAATTATCCTTTTCGTCAGACATCATAACATGAGCATTTAAATATTACCATCGGCTGTGGTATTTTATATCTTTGAAGGTGCACTACATTTCCACTCTATAAACCATCGCGTCCGTTTCAATAAATTCTGAATAAATATGCATATCACGAATCTGGCAAAATGAGTTGTTTTCGTTTTTCTATCAAAATAATTAATTTATTCATAATCATCTTTTCTTTCATTCGACATCTGTAATGTATTATAAATAGCGCGTAGAAATATTGACAACAAGATGTAACATAATATCAATATCGAATTAGTATAGCGATTTATTATAGAATTTTATTTCCTTTTAAAAGAATGTTGATGCTATTAGTCTGGAAAATTTGATAACAAGAAGCACTATGAGGTCAACATTTCACATCTTTTGTTTACTTTTAAAATTTTATTTTCAACGAACTCTTAGTATTTTGATAGACTGCCATGAAAATCACAGGCCTACTTGCTGAGATTACAAAGATCAAAAATATATAGGCTCATATACTATCATATCATAATATTTTCAGATTATATATATAATTGGAAATCAATACACGCGCTGTCGCCTTGTTCAGTAATACGTTGTCGAAGCAATAGGTTTGTTGATTAGTACAGTCAAGGCGCGTACAACAGTAAGTAAGGGGTTGGCTCATTGGTTAATGCTCTGGTATTACAATATTAGGGTCGTAAGTTCAAATCCGCCATTCGGCAGTTTTTATCAACGATTTTTCTGATTTTTTTTTAATATGAAGCAGTAAATCATTGTAAATTAACAAAAGATATCGTTTGATCATGTTAATAACAGAAATTAGTGGACCATGTGTCTTGTCGAAGCTAAATTAATTTAATACTGAATATATTGCATGCAATGCCACGAGTTTGACCGGCCACACCTTGACGGCGTTATTTTGTGAACACCACATTAGTGTTGTATATATTGCAATAAAGATTTATGAATTCGAACCGAACGCGATCCGATCGTGTCGGGTCAGATTCGGGTAAATATTTTAGGTCTTCGGATCTGATCGGATTTGAAGTGATTTTTTATGGATAGTTTCAGATTTCGAAATTTGACTGAGTATTTGTAATTTATAATAATTAATGTGTTCTGGCTTCCTTTCAACACATAAAATAAAGTTTTTCTATGTAGACAAAGCTACGTTAAATTATACATTTCAATCGACTCAATTGATGTGAAATAAATTAAATTTTTATTAAAGGAATGATTAATATGTATTGATTAATGCTACATCGTTTCAATGCGTATTGTGTCTCATGTTCTCCTCCAGAGTTCATACTCCGTATTATACAGCGATAGAAAGCTTAGTCAATTGTTTAATTATAAGTGATCTGAAAGTTTTATCATAGAAGGTCCATTATGGACTACACTCATTGCTAGTATTTCTATATTTCGATATTTCTGTGTCTGTCCGCGACTTATGTACGTCTTACTGGCGATATAATACGGATAATCCGTTGTCGGGAAATTATGCAAACATTTGTGTCGAGATAACCGTGTACAGTAACAAATTTTTTGTATGAAAAGTATGGGTCTATGGCGTTGTTTTAAAATAATATACTTCATCTGATATTTTATTTGATATCATTGCATTAAAAAATTCAGAGATTTTGAAAAATTTCATAGGTCGATAATCTAGCGGGCAGCCAAATCGACTTCAAATTGAAATCTCCAGAACAAAAATATTTTGCTTTGAATTTAAAAGCTGCGTGTAAATTGTTTGAACAAGTGAAACTTGAAACTGAATCAGTTTTATGATAATTAAAACAATACGAAATACTGAATTACATTGAATTACCAGTATAACTAGGCCAGACAAAATATGTTTTGAAATCAAAGAAACGTAGACATATTTCATGTAGTGTTGAAATCAGCAATACATATAGCGCGGCACAAACGCTATGAAATTAAAGAGACTTGAGGTCTTAATTTAATTTATTAATGAAACAAAATGCCGTTCATTACTTTTCTCAAAATCGAGATATAAAACATTTCACTTTTAAAAAGGCTATTTTGATACATAATTTGTGAGAACACTGAGCAAACAATCTGTTTTGAAATGAATAATCTATCGCGGGGCTTAAAAACAAATTAATTTGCAAGAATTTTCAAATTGACGTTGGCGTTCGACTATTTCGAAAAATATTAAAAGTTCGAAGAGATTATCTGTCTACAGTCTAAAATTATAGAGTTTAGAATTAATCAAGGCATTGCACAGAAGTATTTTTATAATTTATTATTTAATATAAAAAAACGAATCATTTGGTTTTAAGCAGCAAGGCTTTTATTTTCAGATTTTGCTTCCATAATTAACGAAGGAATTATAGGCATCGATTAATATTAAAATTTCATTTTGTTGACTTGCTATACGAATAAGACACAGTATGTTACTACAGTTTCGAGAATAAAAATAGCGATGTCTTGTTATTATCTTTGATCAACATTTAATAAAGTTAATTTCAGGTATATCAAATTTAACAAAGTTAAATTGAATTGAGCGTAGGATTTGTGATAAATAATAATAATTACAATATTTTCAGCGTTCAAAAATTTTGCTTTGAATTTAAAAGCACAAAAACATAATTCAAAAACATTTTTAAATAGTTAATACAGTTTGGATGAGTGTAACAAACCTTGTGTTACAAAAATAAAAAGTGAAAAGGTTGCACGAAATAATCGATCATAGCAAACAATATTTATTAAAATACAACTTACCATTTTCCAAATGAGATCCAAATAAAAACTATACGAGCGGCATAATCTCCGAACAACATTTAAATACATAATAGCGGGTTCTCTGAGTTAATACACCAATCAATAATAAGTTAACAACCATATTTTATCGAAGGAGAATGTACGCCCGATAAGAATAAAATAAAGATTGTCTTTTATTCGAAATAATTCTGACAAAAATGATCATTTCATATCGTGATCAAATGCATGGTAAAGTAGATTCATTTTCTACATAGTAAATTATCCTTTTCGTCAGACATCATAACATGAGCATTTAAATATTACCATCGGCTATGGTATTTTATATCTTTGAAGCTGCACTAAACATTTCCACTCTATAAACCATCGCGTCCGTTTCAATAAATTCTGAATAAATATGCATATCACGAATCTGGCAAAATGAGTTGTTTTCGTTTTTCTATCAAAACAATTAATTTATTCATAATCGTCTTTCCTTTCATTCGACATCTGTAATGTATTATAAATAGCGCGTAGAAAAATTGACAACAAGATGTAACATAATATCAATATCGAATTAGTATAGCGATTTATTATAGAATTTTATTTCCTTTTAAAAGAATGTTGATGCTATTAGTCTGGAAAATTTGATAACAAGGAGCACTATGAGGTCAACATTTCACATCTTTTGTTTACTTTTAAAATTTTATTTTCAACGAACTCTTAGTATTTTGATAGACTGCCATGAAAATTACAGGCCTACTTGCTGAGATTGCAAAGATCAAAAATATATAGGCTCATATACTATCATATCATAATATTATCAGATTATATATATAGTTTGAAATCAATACACGCGCTGTCGCCTTGTTCAGTAATACGTTGTCGAAGCAATAGGTTTGTTGATTAGTACAGTCAAGGCGCGTACAACAGTAAGTAAGGGGTTGGCTCATTGGTTAATGCTCTGGTATTACAATATTAGGGTCGTAAGTTCAAATCCGCCATTCGGCAGTTTTTATCAACGATTTTTCTGATTTTTTTTTTTTAATATGAAGCAGTAAATCATTGTTAATTAACAAAAGATATCGTTTGATCATGTTAATAACAGAAATTAGTGGACCATGTGTCTTGTCGAAGCTAAATTAATTTAATACTGAATATATTGCATGCAATGCCACGAGTTTGACCGGCCACACCTTGACGGCGTTATTTTGTGAACACCACATTAGTGTTGTATATATTGCAATAAAGATTTATGAATTCGAACCGAACGCGATCCGATCGTGTCGGGTCAGATTCGGGTTAATATTTTAGGTCTTCGGATCTGATCGGATTTGAAGTGATTTTTTATGGATAGTTTCAGATTTCGAAATTTGACTGAGTATTTGTAATTTATAATAATTAATGTTTTCTGGCTTCCTTTCAACACATAAAATAAAGTTTTTCTATGTAGACAAAGCTACGTTAAATTATACATTTCAATCGACTCAATTGATGTGAAATAAATTAAATTTTTATTAAAGGAATGATTAAGATGTATTGATTAATGCTACATCGTTTCAATGCGTATTGTGTCTCATGTTCTCCTCCAGAGTTCATACTCCGTATTATACAGCGATAGAAAGCTTAGTCAATTGTTTAATTATAAGTGATCTGAAAGTTTTATCATAGAAGGTCCATTATGGACTACACTCATTGCTAGTAATAATAATAATAATAATAATAATAATAATAATAATAATAATAATAATAATAATAATAATAATAATAATAATAATAATAATAATAATAATAATAATAATAATAATAATAATAATAATAATAATAATAATAATAATAATAATAATAATAATAATAATAATAATAATAATAATAATAATAATAATAATAATAATAATAATAATAATAATAATAATAATAATAATAATAATAATAATAATAATAATAATAATAATAATAATAATAATAATAATAATAATAATAATAATAATAATAATAATAATAATAATAATAATAATAATAATAATAATAATAATAATAATAATAATAATAATAATAATAATAATAATAATAATAATAATAATAATAATAATAATAATAATAATAATAATAATAATAATAATAATAATAATAATAATAATAATAATAATAATAATAATAATAATAATAATAATAATAATAATAATAATAATAATAATAATAATAATAATAATAATAATAATAATAATAATAATAATAATAATAATAATAATAATAATAATAATAATAATAATAATAATTATCTACTTATCTACTTATATTAATAATACTGTCTGTTTATATATCACAATATTTCTATATTTCTATATTTCGATATTTCTGTGTCTGTCCGCGACTTATGTACGTCTTACTGGCGATATAATACGGATAATCCGTTGTCGGGAAATTATGCAAACATTTGTGTCGAGATAACCGTGTACAGTAACAAATTTGTTGTATGAAAAGTATGGGTCTATGACGTTGTTTTAAAATAATATACTTCATCTGATAATTTATTTGATATCCTTGCATTAAAAAATTCAGAGATTTTGAAAAATTTCATAGGTCGATAATCTAGCGGGCAGCCAAATCGAATTCAAATTGAAATCCCCAGAACAAAAATATTTTGCTTTGAATTTAAAAGCTGCGTGTAAATTGTTTGAGCAAGTGAAACTTGAAAATGAATCAGTTTTATGATAATTAAAACAATACGAAATACTGAATTACATTGAATTACCAGTATAACTAGGTCAAACAAAATATTTTTTTGAAATCAAAGAAACGTAGACCTATTTCATGTAGTGTTGATATCATCAATACATATAGCGCGGCACAAACGCTATGAAAATTAAAGAGACTTTAGGTCTTAATTTAATTTATTAATGAAACAAAATGCCGTTCATTACTTTTATCAAAATCGAGATATAAAACATTTCACTTTTAAAAAGGCTATTTTGATATATAATTTGTGAGAACACTGAGCAAACAATCTGTTTTGAAATGAACAATCTATCGCGGGGCATAAAAACAAATTAACTTGCAAGAATTTTCAAAATGACGTTGGCGTTCGACTAATTCGAAAAATATTCAAAGTTCGAATAGATTATCTGTCTACAGTCTAAAATTACAGAGTTTAGAATCAATCAAGGCATTGCACAAAAGTATTTCTATAATTTATTATTTAATATAAAAACATGAATCATTTGGTTTTGAGCAGGCAGGCTTTTATTTTCAGATTTTGCTTCCATAATTAACGAAGGAATTATAGGCATCGATTAAAATTAAAATTTCATTTTGTTGACTTGCTATACGAATAAGACACAGTATGTTACTACAGTTTTGAGAATAAAAATAGCGGTGTCTTGTTATTATCGTTGATCAACATTTAATAAAGTTAATTTCAGGTATATCAAATTTAACAAAGTTAAATTGAATTGAGCGTATGATTTGTGATAAACAATAATAATTATAATATTTTCAGCGTTCAAAAATTTTGCTTTGAATTTAAAAGCACAAAAACATAATTTAAAAACACTTTTAAATAGTTAATACAGTTTGGATGAGTGTAACAAACCTTGCGTTACAAAAATAAAAAGCGAAAAGGTTGCATGAAATAATCGATCATAGCAAACAATATTTATTAAAATACAACTTACCATTTTCCAAATGAGATCCAAATAAAAACTATACGAGCGGCATAATCTCCGAACAACATTTAAATACATAATAGCGGGTTCTCTGAGTTAATACACCAATCAATAATAAGTTAACAACCATATTTTATCGAAGGAGAATGTACGCCCGATAAGAATAAAATAAAGATTGTCTTTTATTCGAAATAATTCTGACAAAAATGATCATTTCATATCGTGATCAAATGCATGGTAAAGTAGATTCATTTTCTACATAGTAAATTATCCTTTTCGTCAGACATCATAACATGAGCATTTAAATATTACCATCGGCTGTGGTATTATATATCTTTGAAGCTGCACTAAACATTTCAACTCTATAAACCATCGCGTACGTTTCAATAAATTCTGAATAAATATGCATATCACGAATCTGGCAAAATGAGTTGTTTTCGTTTTCCTATCAAAATAATTAATTTATTCATAATCATCTTTCCTTTCATTCGACATCTGTAATGTATTATAAATAGCGCGTAGAAATATTAACAACAAGATGTAACATAATATCAATATCGAATTAGTATAGCGATTTATTATAGAATTTTATTTCCTTTTAAAAGAATGTTGATGCTATTATTCTGGAAAATTTGATAACAAGAACCCCTATCAGACCAATTTTTCAGATCTTTTTTTTACTTATAAAATTTTATTTTCAACGAACTCTTAGTATTTTGATAGACTGCCATGAAAATCACAGGCATACTTGCTGAGATTGCAAAGATCAAAAATATAGGCTCATATAGTATCATATCATAATATTTTCAGATTATATATATAATTTGAAATTCAATACACGCGCGTGGGTCGGCCTTGTTCAATAATACGTTGTCGAAGCAGTAGGTTTGTTGATAAGGTCAGTCAAAGCGCTTATGTCAGTAAGTAACGCAGTGGCTAATTGGTTAGTGCTCTGGTATAATAATTTCAGGGTCGTCAGTTCAAATCCGCCGTTCGGAAACCTTTTATCAACGATTTTTCTTTTTTTTTAATATGAAGCAGTAAATCATTTTTAATTAACAAAAGATATCGTTTGATCATGTTAATAACAGAAATCAGTGGACCATGTGTCTTGTTTAAGCTAAATTAATTTAATATTGAATCTATCGCATGCAATGCCACGAGTTTCACTGGCCACACTTTGACGGCGGCGTTATTTTGTGAACACCACATTAGTGTTGTATATATTGCAATAAAGATTTATGAATCCGAACCGAACGCGATCCGATCGTATCGGGTCAGATTCGGGTTAATATTTTAGATCTTCGGATCGGATCGGATTTGTAGTGATTTTTTATGGATAGTTTCAGATTTCGAAATTTGACTGAGTATTTGTAATTTATAATAATTAATGTGTTCTGGCCTCCTTTCAGCACATAAAATATTGTTTTTCTATGTAGATATAGCTACGTTAAATTATACATTTCAATCGACTCAATTGATGTGAAATAAATTAAACTTTTATTAAAGGAATGATTAAGATGTATTGATTAATGCTACATCGTTTCAATGCATATTGTCTCTCATGTTCTCCTCCAGAGTTCATACTCCGTATTATACAGCGATAGAAAGCTTAGTCAATTGTTTAATTATAAGTGATCTGAAAGTTTTATCATAGAAGGTCCATTATGGACTACACTCATAGCTAGTAATAATAATAATAATAATAATAATAATAATAATAATAATAATAATAATAATAATAATAATAATAATAATAATAATAATAATAATAATAATAATAATAATAATAATAATAATAATAATAATAATAATAATAATAATAATAATAATAATAATAATAATAATAATAATAATAATAATAATAATAATAATAATAATAATAATAATAATAATAATAATAATAATAATAATAATAATAATAATAATAATAATAATAATAATAATAATAATAATAATAATAATAATAATAATAATAATAATAATAATAATAATAATAATAATAATAATAATAATAATCAGAGCACTTATAGAATGAGAGTCAGAAATGAAACATGCTAGAGTTACGCTAATCAAATTCACACCATAAGAACTCTCTCATGACTCTCTCATGACTGAAGTAACGTAATTTTAGCATGTTTCATTTTGACTTTGATTCAAAAACAACGAATAGCTCATGAATACATCAGTCTAACTGTTGTAAATTGAAACAGCACGTAGTATCACCTCTGATATCAGAGAGGCAGTTTACATCTATAGTGCTATGGTCATTCATTACCTATATGAATGAAAAGAGCAACCCCGCAGGGGTGGAGGGAGGGGGTCGTAAAATTTATGGACGAGGGGAGGTGCCAATTTGAATTCAGAAAATTTCCCCTCCAAAATATTTTTATTACCGCATTGAACACCTTGAATATTGTTGTCAAAAATATTTACTCCAAGTGTTTCTTTATCGATGCATATTTAAAATTTGATTACAACCTTGTGGGTTTACATCATGCGAGTGACATCAACCTTTTTGATCATTAAGAAACTTTTAATCCAAATATTTTGAAATTTCTAAAAAATTTCAAAGACCATGATCCTCAATAATTGGCACATCCTCGAGTTCCAACTGTTTGGGATTCAACCCCCTGCGAGAGAAACCCCCTGAGAATTAGAAGAATGTTACTTCAGCCTTCGCTAGATTCCAACTGCCTTCCTGCATGAAAGTGAATTTTAGTAAAAAGAGAAGAAAATCCTTCAAAACTATAAATTAAACTATAGCTACATCAGTGTTTTCTTTGTTTTGGAGATGATCGAGGAATTCCGTGGGTTGGAAGAACTCTCTCATGACTGTGTAACCTTTCTACTACAAGGGTCACAGAGAAGGTAGATAGGTAGATAGATATATCTTTGTCAAAATTAATGCTGGCAGGCACAATCAGTTTAGAGACTACCACTTACGAAGTGCCAAAAATATATAAAACAATTTAAAAAATGAAAATACAGTTTAACCCGCTTAAGTGCAAGTCAAAATTGCCAACGGTTTTCATTGCATTCATCCGAATTTGCAGTTATCCAAAATTGTTTACCAAGGACTTGACCAGAAAATTATTTAACGGGTTTCAAAGCCAGGTTCCAGATAAGCGGGAATTTCACTTATACGAATTGCACATAAGCGGGTTACACTGTAGTTTGATTTACAAATTGTGTGTGTGTCACTCATGATGGTGACAAACATGATTTTAATGATAAATTGCAATATCAATTTTGTTCAATTGGTTTAGTTTGAGTTTAAAAGAACATACAAATTTGCTGGTGACAGTGTCTTCATCAAGAGAGTTCCACCACGGAATAACACAATTGAAAAATGATATGAGAACATGTGATAAAATTCAAAATGTGAGTTTACCTCAGCAGGATTGATCATCAAGTGACCCCCAAAGTAAGATTGTATGAATAAGTTTATCTTCATTTTGTGCTAATGCAAATGATTCATTGAATGGCATATAAGGAACCTAAACAAAGAACACAAACGATGGGATATATAATATCAACATCTATACTTCAACGTTTATAATTGATACGAAAGATTAAGCCTTGGCCTACTGATTTGGAAACTAGACAATTCTGACTGTCTGGTGTGAGATGTTTTTTGTTTTTGCTACGATTCTATATGAATGCTATTTTATGCTATCAGTCCTGTAAAAAAAGCTTACAGCTTATCAGGTTTTATTCAGAGTAAATGATGATGATGATGATAATGCTAATATTCTATGAATCTTTGCAGTGTAGGTTACGAGGCACATTTCATTTCAAAAGCAAACTATAATAAGATATTTTAGTTTTCAAGAATTATTTTTATCCATTCATGATGATCAATGCACTAAATTAGGCTCTGAAAATAATCTGTTTTTGACACAAAACGTTGCAACTGCAAACAGTTAAACAACTGCAAAGTGAACAATATCTCAGCATGGATCTTTCTTATACTATTGTCTACTTCTTTCGCAATATATTGTGTAAATTTTAAAACTGGCATGAAAAATTTGAAACAGAATTGCATAAAGAATTAATTGAGGACTGATTACCATATCACCTGATGTAGGCCTACTGTAAGCATGTACACAATATAATTAGTTTATAATCAACGTTAATGCAATTGCAATTGACTTACATTTTTAAAAGGGTAGAATTCAATTTCTAATAACCTTTTTGCTTCCTTTATTGATATTTCTTCTTGCCATTTGATGGCATCGACTTTACGTTGGTCACTTGCAGTTTTTACTACTGATTTAAGCTCAAGTTTTGGCATAAAACCTATCAACATAAAGAGAGTCAAATACAGCATAACTTTACAGTATATACACTAACACATAATAATATCTCAAGTAAGAATATTAAGGAAATAAGGTCACAAAATTGGCACAAATGTATCCCTTCAATATGTCCCTTATAGCCTAGGCAGTCAAGTCAAATGCAGTCAACAATCTAGTTCACGAAATACAGTTCATAAAAGTGTTTATAATTTGTTACAAAATGATGACGAGGAAGGGGAACGAAAAGTTCACGAAATGCGGACAAATTTCAAGTACATGAACTTTTAATATCAACTTACCAATATCAACCTCCATTTCAAATCGATCATCTGGGTCTGAAAGTTAAATGACAATCAATTGTAATACTAGAAATCATTACATAGACAAAAAAGATTTCCATGTTGCAGTTCTACATTAAAAATGCATACTGAAACCAGGAAAGTACATTTAAGGGTTGTTTTCATTGCTCATCCACACAGCCCCTGGACGTTAAATGGCCCCAATTTTTATAAACTGTTCATGAACTTCTGAAATGTTTTTAAATGAACAATTCATGAATAGTTCATGAACAGCTTATTAAAATTTGGGGCCATATTACGTTCATGAACTGGAAATGAACTCCTGAACTGTTTTTCGCATGGGAGAGCTTGGAAGAAACTGCAGGTTTTCAAAACAGAAGGAAAAAATAATGCTGGTATAGCCCCTACATATATACCACCACTCTTACATCGAAGTTTTCAATTTTCATCTTCTCACTCTAAACATCAAATTTCTAATCACAATTACACATAAATTTATTACTTACTGCTGGCGTTAGGTCGAAGTCCAGTAATCCATTCCATATCTGAAAAGTTCAAAGTAATAAATTCAGAGTCACATCAAATATATACACAAATCAAGGCTGACAAACATGTCTTAGATTAGGTTTCTATGAATTCGTAAAATGGCCAAAAGTGAATTCGTAATGTGGCAGACTGGTCAAGATATCATTGCGTAATTTATTTTGAAGTTGAAGGTTATACGAAAATTCTGAAATATTCTGAAATTTTATTATAATAATAATATTTTATGAATTATCAATGGTTTGTGACTTTGCAGAACCATATCGGATATTACAAAATGCTGTCAACGATTTTCCTAAAAGTTCAGATTGAATGTTTACCAAACGGTTCATAGTCCTTCAAATGAACATCAAATGGGCCAATTTACGTGAACTGTTCAGAAATGCTTGTAAAGTACATACTACCGTTCACAAACGTTTGTGAATTTCATGAACAGTTAATGAACTCAATGAGGTTTTTGCAGTTGTACAGCACAGACCCATCTCTATATCTATATACATATGAAAGGCTCGTGCACTTGCATTGCCTGTAAAATGATTGTATCTATCTCTACAATTCTATAATATTGATTCTATTTGCCAATGGGTAATCACATAAAAACTACCGATCTTGGGTGCAACACTTCAATTCTGATTCAACAGTCCTCAAGAAAAATTAGTCATTAATATCAAGGCCATTCAAATGTAGTAAATTAACCGCAATACTTTGAAACAGACAATTGTTTGATCTTGCTCAGAAATCACATCATGCGTAGTGATAACTCACAAGAATATAGAGATAATCATTAATCATTGTTTTTATTGTCACGATAGGCCGCATATATCATGATTGCAAATGTATGGGTAAACAAAAGTTAAGTATACCTATGTTTAGTTTCTTATCAGAAGGAAGATGAAGATGGAAGTCAAGAATCTCTGTCCCAAGTCTGTTCATAATGATATTTCCAGTGAATTGTGCAGGTGTAAACCAAAATGGATAAAGTGGTGGTTCATTCAATTGAAATTCAGCATGGATCCTGCAACAATGTTAAAACAACAATAAAATTGGAATGATATAGCAATTACAGCTTTGGATTGGAATGTTGCAACTACCTAGCCAGCCAAAAATCCTCAAATTCTCATTCAAATACTGCATTCAGTAATACCAAATATCTTTCTCATTAAAACTAGAAATATGTTTTCCTACTAGAGAAATTTCCTCCAAATGTTTAAAAGGGATAATTACCCAAATGGAGCTAGTCAAGATCATTGAATTGTTACCATTGACTGATAAATGAATCATGGTTTTATTCCCCGAACGAAGAAAAAGAATTGGAGTTCCAGAAACTTGTAAGTCTCAAATCTAAAAAATCGAGGCATTGTAACAAACAAAGATATTGACATACCTGAAAGAAACATCAACAAATTCCTCATTATAAGCCCTCAGACATGCAATGGTCCCCTTTGGACCAAATCTAGCCACAACAAATGGCCGAGGATGAAACATTCCAAGCAGCATCGTTATTAACTTATTAACTGTTGGCCAAAATCTATTGTGTCCCAATCTTCCACCTGGGGTGTACAAATAACAAGTATTGATACAAATACCACAATTGAGTGATTTCGACCCCTTGAGTGTCTCATATCACAGACAGGCAGGGTCCAACATAAGACTCAGCCTTCTGGAATCCTACAGGCATCTTGAAGTTTCTTCTGAATTTTGATATTGTTGAGGTTTGACGAATAAATCATAAAAATATAATTTTTTTCTGAATTTGCTCTATAGGCTAACCTTCTGAATCTAAGATTTAAGGATTCCTACTTTTGTCGGACCCTGTCCACAGTTTTGTATCAGAGTAATTAACAGAGATAACAATTATATATTTGTTCTATCAAATAAATAAACTTTACATTTAAAGATGATGTTATCGTAGAGACAAGAACGAGCGCAGGTATTCGATATTATCATTGTTTGTTGTTTAATATGATAATAAAGCAGTATGATCATGGCATTCTAATTATTTCATTTGTATTCTTTTCGCCCCAATGTCTTTTATTCGCGTATCAGATTATCAGAATGTTTATATTAGGTAACAGGTTTCTTACAAAAAGTGACTTCCCCATCCCTGATAGAGAACATGCTGTATTTTTTGAGAAAACTACAACAAGTTATAAAAATGAAAGAAAGTAGATATAATCCAATCGCGACGAAGAACATTGATTAAATCTGAAAACAGTATTTATAGAAAATTTAGAGAAATAATAGAGTATTCCCTAACAAATCATATACAGGATCTATGCATTTATGCTTCCTAAGTAGTGAAAGGTTGACATATATTGTAACACAATGTATCCCTTGCGGCTTGGCGTCTATCAACAAAACAAAACTGCTGTAGAAATTAGGACAAAAACATTGAACAAGGGAGTTTTGTATAATAGGTTTAATTTCTGATTAGGTTTATATCAGTGATTGTGTTTTCTTGTTACTAATTTAAATTTGAAGGTGATTCCAAGCGCTCGCCAAAACATTTTTAAAGTAATTTCTGTTTCTCTCAATAATAGAACAATGCTATTGTTTTGTACATAGTAGATGTCTCATGACGATGTTACCAGCTTATTAAAAGTTGCTATTCATGATTTTTACCTCTGTGATGTGATCTTCTACCAATTAAATAATAAGGATAACCAAGAGAAGCAACATTGACAGAAGAAGGTAGATACAGCTTGAAAGATGATGCTGGGAAATCAGCTGTGAGAATATTAGGAGACTTCCACTCACGAAACATTTTAAATCTGTCATCATTATAAAATGCCTGGAAAATGAAGAACCAAATGGAGAATAAAATAAAAATTGTGAGTAAGTGACAACGATGTAGCAGAAGATATTCCAGGAAATTTTTAATTAATAATAATAATAATAATAATAATAATAATAATAATAATAATAATAATAATAATAATAATAATAATAATAATAATAATAATAATAATAATAATAATAATAATAATAATAATAATAATAATAATAATAATAATAATAATAATAATAATAATAATAATAATAATAATAATAATAATAATAATAATAATAATAATAATAATAATAATAATAATAATAATAATAATAATAATAATAATAATAATAATAATAATAATAATAATAAATATTATCCAATAGCAGTAAAACAGTGCTCAATGTCTGTTGACAGAGCTGTAAATATAAATAGAGGAGTCAAAGACTATGCCTGGCAGAAAAATATCATATCATTTGTTCCAAAAAAGCATTACTTAACAAAAGATCTGAGTTAATTTCAAAATGTAGGCACGAGAATAAATTTTATTTTACTAATTATAAATCGACTAAAACATAACCTGTAACAATTAAATGCCGCATAGGAAACGATCACAAAGAAAACACGCACATTGCGATACAATAGGCTTTATTCCATTTAACAATAGCTGCGATTTATGTAAGTTTATATCAGAGGTATCATGTATGTTTTTTATTATCTAGTTTTAACTGTCTGATGATCGCAATAAAGCGTGAAACTTCAAGTTACAGTAACAAAATGTGTAGTCTTTGACTCCTCTATTTATAATAATAATAATAATAATAATAATAATAATAATAATAATAATAATAATAATAATAATAATAATAATAATAAAATAATAATAATAATAATAATAATAATAATAATAATAATAATAATAATAATAATAATAATAATAATAATAATAATAATAATAATAATAATAATAATAATAATAATAATAATAATAATAATAATAATAATAATAATAATAATAATAATAATAATAATAATAATAATAATAATAATAATAATAATAATAATAATAATAATAATAATAATAATAATAATAATAATGAGACAAATGACAGCGATAAAAGAGACATAATTTAGCAACGTTTCGTTATCTTCTTAATAACATCGTCAGGCGAGTGAGTGATATTGAAAATTTCATAAAATATATAGAGAAAACTAATTGACATAATTCTAATAGAGCGATTAAATTAAATTAAATTAAATTCACAGACATCGATACGGAAGACTGTCAGTGATCAAACAAAGAGCCGGGATTTAACAGAGTCTAATTGCGTGTTGAGTGTAGGCTTGATCTGCCGAATCGCAAGCATTTCATGAATGAGGCAATCAAAACGGTTCTTACATTTTTTAATAACTCGAAAGTTTTGATGACAATCGCGGACGGTAATACCATGTGAATGGCGAAGATGTGATCCAATGGCCGATCCAGTATGTCCGTCAATGCGTTGATGTAAGTGTTGGCAAGTGAAGCCAACATAACTTGCATCACACAAGTCACATTGAAAACAATAAACAACGCATTGACGAGACAAGAGCGGTGGCTTTGGCTCACGTAATCGCAAATCATCTACAATTTTCCTAGTGTTGAAAACCGGTCTGATAATTTGGCCGATATTACCACTAAGATTAGATAGCTGCTTTTTAAGTGAATTTGCTGAAATTTGATCTTTGAAAGGCAAAGTAATATTGATGTCATTTTTACTTCTGCTTGCGACTGGCAAATCAAGTGTACCTTCAACACGCTTCTTTCTAAATTTATTTACGTAAAACTCAATTAATTGACTAGGATACTTTAAGTCTAAAAATCTATTACGCACTATAGTGCACTCTTCATCAAAGTTTTTATCGGTTGATGAAAGCCGATTGGCACGATCTAGCATTGTAATCAGTAGTGCCTTCTTATAATTTGCATCAACATGACTCTGATAATGTAGTAATAATCCATTATCAGTAGGTTTATGATGAACACCAGTTCATCATAAACCTACTGATAATGGATTATTACTACATTATCAGAGTCATGTTGATGCAAATTATAAGAAGGCACTACTGATTACAATGCTAGATCGTGCCAATCGGCTTTCATCAACCGATAAAAACTTTGATGAAGAGTGCACTATAGTGCGTAATAGATTTTTAGACTTAAAGTATCCTAGTCAATTAATTGAGTTTTACGTAAATAAATTTAGAAAGAAGCGTGTTGAAGGTACACTTGATTTGCCAGTCGCAAGCAGAAGTAAAAATGACATCAATATTACTTTGCCTTTCAAAGATCAAATTTCAGCAAATTCACTTAAAAAGCAGCTATCTAATCTTAGTGGTAATATCGGCCAAATTATCAGACCGGTTTTCAACACTAGGAAAATTGTAGATGATTTGCGATTACGTGAGCCAAAGCCACCGCTCTTGTCTCGTCAATGCGTTGTTTATTGTTTTCAATGTGACTTGTGTGATGCAAGTTATGTTGGCTTCACTTGCCAACACTTACATCAACGCATTGACGGACATACTGGATCGGCCATTGGATCACATCTTCGCCATTCACATGGTATTACCGTCCGCGATTGTCATCAAAACTTTCGAGTTATTAAAAAATGTAAGAACCGTTTTGATTGCCTCATTCATGAAATGCTTGCGATTCGGCAGATCAAGCCTACACTCAACACGCAATTAGACTCTGTTAAATCCCGGCTCTTTGTTTGATCACTGACAGTCTTCCGTATCGATGTCTGTGAATTTAATTTAATTTAATTTAATCGCTCTATTAGAATTATGTCAATTAGTTTTCTCTATATATTTTATGAAATTTTCAATATCACTCACTCGCCTGACGATGTTATTAAGAAGATAACGAAACGTTGCTAAATTATGTCTCTTTTATCGCTGTCATTTGTCTCAAAATTAATAAGTAAAAATTTATTAATAATAATAATAATAATAATAATAATAATAATAATAATAATAATAATAATAATAATAATAATAATAATGATAATTAATAAATTTTTACTTATTAATTTTGAGACAAATGACAGCGATAAAAGAGACATAATTTAGCAACGTTTCGTTATCTTCTTAATAACATCGTCAGGCGAGTGAGTGATATTGAAAATTTCATAAAATATATAGAGAAAACTAATTAACATAATTCTAATAGAGCGTTGAATTCACAGACATCGATACGGAAGACTGTCAGTGATCAAACAAAGAGCCGGGATTTAACAGAGTCTAATTGCGTGTTGAGTGTAGGCTTGATCTGCCGAATTGCAAGCAAATCATGAATGAGGCAATCAAAACGGTTCTTACATTTTTTAATAACTCGAAAGTTTTGATGACAATCGCGGACGGTAATACCATGTGAATGGCAAAGATGTGATCCAATGGCCGATCCAGTATGTCCGTCAATGCGTTGATGTAAGTGTTGGCAAGTGAAGCCAACATAACTTGCATCACACAAGTCACATTGAAAACAATAAACAACGCATTGACGAGACAAGAGCGGTGGCTTTGGCTCACGTAATCGCAAATCATCTACAATTTTCCTAGTGTTGAAAACCGGTCTGATAATTTGGCCGATATTACCACTAAGATTAGATAGCTGCTTTTTAAGTGAATTTGCTGAAATTTGATCTTTGAAAGGCAAAGTAATATTGATGTCATTTTTACTTCTGCTTGCGACTGGCAAATCAAGTGTACCTTCAACACGCTTCTTTCTAAATTTATTTACGTAAAACTCAATTAATTGACTAGGATACTTTAAGTCTAAAAATCTATTACGCACTATAGTGCACTCTTCATCAAAGTTTTTATCGGTTGATGAAAGCCGATTGGCACGATCTAGCATTGTAATCAGTAGTGCCTTCTTATAATTTGCATCAACATGACTCTGATAATGTAGTAATAATCCATTATCAGTAGGTTTATGATAAACACCAGTTTCAACTGTCTTATTAATAAATTTCATTGAAACGCCAAGAAAAGGTAATTTGTTATTCTCTGCGATTTCCATAGTGAATTTTAAAGCAGGATGTTCATTGTTTAACTTTTGTAGTAATTGATTAGCATCGTATAGGTTTGGCATAATTGTTAAAGTATCATCGACATAGCGATAATAATGTTCAGGAAGATCATTCTTTTCCTTTAGTCTATCTTCAATGTGACACATAAAAACATTTGCCATTAAGGGACCCAAAGGGGAACCCATTGCCACGCCATCTATTTGTTCGAACAGCTCTCCTTGAAAAGTAAACAACTGATCTTTTGTGGCAATTTGAAGTAATTCTTTTAGATCATCTTTTGTTAAAGCTAGATCGTGTGTTTCATTAAACCAATTATCTGAGAAAGCTTTATCAACTAAAATATCTATGGTTTCATCGACAGGAACGTTTGTGAACAGGGACTCGACATCATAAGACACCATAATATCACCGGCTGCAGGCGTGAGAGTCCGAATAAAATTTGTGAATTCAAATATATCATCTACCATGTAATCATTCATTGACATGGGTTGTAGTTTTTCTTCTAACCACTTTGCCAATTTAAAATTATAGGAATTAGTGCTTGATAAAATTGGTCTCATCGCTAATAGAGGCTTATGTGTCTTAGGGAGACCATATATGTGGGCTAGCCTAGACCCTGTTGGCGATAGAGAATCAGCTATAGGTTTCGAGAAAATTCGTTTCAAGGCCTCCTGAACTTTTCTTTCCCTTTCCAGTAAAGGATGGTCAATTTTGCAAGGCCTACCCCTCGTCTTTTTGCTATTACAATTATATGGTCGGAACTTATCAGTTTTGTCGATAGACGCTTTGCGTAAGAGTCGCACGTATTCGCTATAGTCCATTACTACAACACCGTTTCCCTTATCAGGCTTCGTAATAATATTATCTTTCTTACTTTTCAGACTTTTTATTGCTCTAATTAGTTGTTTCGGAGCGGTAGGTCCTTTGTGTTGGCTGTAATTTATTGCTAAAGTCTTGAGGGTTGTAAGAGCGAGATCTTTTTGCTCAGATGAAAGGGACTGGTCAAGCCTCCAGCAAGCTTTTTCGAAACTAGCTAAGACATTACTTTCGTCAGTCATACTTCGACGAGGAAGGGAAAATTTGAGGCCTCTTGAAATCACAAGCTTTTCAAAAAATGATAGTTGATAAAGGATAGGTTAACAATGTGCTTATGTACATCGGTATGATCACGGCTCAACATTCTTGAAATTTTCTTAGTATGTACTGACATAACTTTTTCATACTGTAACTTTCTAATTTCAATTAAGTGTTTTAAGGATGACATATATTGAACAACAGAATAGGCCTCACGTAATAATTGATAAGAAGAATTTATTTCAATTCTAATTCTTTCTAGATCTTTCAGTCTTAGATATATTTCTTCCTTTTTTACCTGTTGTTCGTAGGACCTTGATGATCTGGTCCATTTCCTTTTTGTTGAATTATCGACCTTAGCAAATGTTGGAATCAATCCAAGGTTGTTACATAGGTTGAGATATTCAATTGACGCCTCGCAGTTTACAAGGCGCCTGCTACATTTTTCAATTCTCCTGAAAAATTGTAGCTTGTTATCGCGTTTGAGTATTCTGATTAATAAATTTTTACTTATTAATTTTGAGACAAATGACAGCGATAAAAGAGACATAATTTAGCAACGTTTCGTTATCTTCTTAATAACATCGTCAGGCGAGTGAGTGATATTGAAAATTTCATAAAATATATAGAGAAAACTAATTAACATAATTCTAATAGAGCGTTAAATTCACAAACATCGATACGGAAGACTGTCAGTGATCAAACAAAGAGCCGGGATTTAACAGAGTCTAATTGCGTGTTGAGTGTAGGCTTGATCTGCCGAATCGCAAGCATTTCATGAATGAGGCAATCAAAACGGTTCTTACATTTTTTAATAACTCGAAAGTTTTGATGACAATCGCGGACGGTAATACCATGTGAATGGCGAAGATGTGATCCAATGGCCGATCCAGTATGTCCGTCAATGCGTTGATGTAAGTGTTGGCAAGTGAAGCCAACATAGCTTGCATCACACAAGTCACATTGAAAACAATAAACAACGCATTGACGAGACAAGAGCGGTGGCTTTGGCTCACGTAATCGCAAATCATCTACAATTTTCCTAGTGTTGAAAACCGGTCTGATAATTTGGCCGATACTACCACTAAGACTAGATAGCTGCTTTTTAAGTGAATTTGCTGAAATTTGATCTTTGAAAGGCAAAGTAATATTGATGTCATTTTTACTTCTGCTTGCGACTGGCAAATCAAGTGTACCTTCAACACGCTTCTTTCTAAATTTATTTACGTAAAACTCAATTAATTGACTAGGATACTTTAAGTCTAAAAATCTATTACGCACTATAGTGCACTCTTCATCAAAGTTTTTATCGGTTGATGAAAGCCGATTGGCACAATCTGGCATTGTAATCAGTAGTGCCTTCTTATAATTTGCATCAACATGACTCTGATAATGTAGTAATAATCCATTATCAGTAGGTTTATGATGAACACCAGTTTCAACTGTCTTATTAATAAATTTCATTGAAACGCCAAGAAAAGGTAATTTGTTATTCTCTGCGATTTCCATAGTGAATTTTAAAGCAGGATGTTCATTGTTTAACTTTTGTAGTAATTGATTAGCATCGTATAGGTTTGGCATAATTGTTAAAGTATCATCGACATAGCGATAATAATGTTCAGGAAGATCATTCTTTTCCTTTAGTCTATCTTCAATGTGACACATAAAAACATTTGCCATTAAGGGACCCAAAGGGGAACCCATTGCCACGCCATCTATTTGTTCGAACAGCTCTCCTTGAAAAGTAAACAACTGATCTTTTGTGGCAATTTGAAGTAATTCTTTTAGATCATCTTTTGTTAAAGCTAGATCGTGTGTTTCATTAAACCAATTATCTGAGAAAGCTTTATCAACTAAAATATCTATGGTTTCATCGACAGGAACGTTTGTGAACAGGGACTCGACATCATAAGACACCATAATATCACCGGCTGCAGGCGTGAGAGTCCGAATAAAATTTGTGAATTCAAATATATCATCTACCATGTAATCATTCATTGACATGGGTTGTAGTTTTTCTTCTAACCACTTTGCCAATTTAAAATTATAGGAATTAGTGCTTGATAAAATTGGTCTCATCGCTAATAGAGGCTTATGTGTCTTAGGGAGACCATATATGTGGGCTAGCCTAGACCCTGTTGGCGATAGAGAATCAGCTATAGGTTTCGAGAAAATTCGTTTCAAGGCCTCCTGAACTTTTCTTTCCCTTTCCAGTAAAGGATGGTCAATTTTGCAAGGCCTACCCCTCGTCTTTTTGCTATTACAATTATATGGTCGGAACTTATCAGTTTTGTCGATAGACGCTTTGCGTAAGAGTCGCACGTATTCGCTATAGTCCATTACTACAACACCGTTTCCCTTATCAGGCTTCGTAATAATATTATCTTTCTTACTTTTCAGACTTTTTATTGCTCTAATTAGTTGTTTCGGAGCGGTAGGTCCTTTGTGTTGGCTGTAATTTATTGCTAAAGTCTTGAGGGTTGTAAGAGCGAGATCTTTTTGCTCAGATGAAAGGGACTGGTCAAGCCTCCAGCAAGCTTTTTCGAAACTAGCTAAGACATTACTTTCGTCAGTCATACTTCGACGAGGAAGGGAAAATTTGAGGCCTCTTGAAATCACAAGCTTTTCAAAAAATGATAGTTGATAAAGGATAGGTTAACAATGTGCTTATGTACATCGGTATGATCACGGCTCAACATTCTTGAAATTTTCTTAGTATGTACTGACATAACTTTTTCATACTGTAACTTTCTAATTTCAATTAAGTGTTTTAAGGATGACATATATTGAACAACAGAATAGGCCTCACGTAATAATTGATAAGAAGAATTTATTTCAATTCTAATTCTTTCTAGATCTTTCAGTCTTAGATATATTTCTTCCTTTTTTACCTGTTGTTCGTAGGACCTTGATGATCTGGTCCATTTCCTTTTTGTTGAATTATCGACCTTAGCAAATGTTGGAATCAATCCAAGGTTGTTACATAGGTTGAGATATTCAATTGACGCCTCGCAGTTTACAAGGCGCCTGCTACATTTTTCAATTCTCCTGAAAAATTGTAGCTTGTTATCGCGTTTGAGTATTCTGATTAATAAATTTTTACTTATTAATTTTGAGACAAATGACAGCGATAAAAGAGACATAATTTAGCAACGTTTCGTTATCTTCTTAATAACATCGTCAGGCGAGTGAGTGATATTGAAAATTTCATAAAATATATAGAGAAAACTAATTAACATAATTCTAATAGAGCGTTAAATTCACAAACATCGATACGGAAGACTGTCAGTGATCAAACAAAGAGCCGGGATTTAACAGAGTCTAATTGCGTGTTGAGTGTAGGCTTGATCTGCCGAATCGCAAGCATTTCATGAATGAGGCAATCAAAACGGTTCTTACATTTTTTAATAACTCGAAAGTTTTGATGACAATCGCGGACGGTAATACCATGTGAATGGCGAAGATGTGATCCAATGGCCGATCCAGTATGTCCGTCAATGCGTTGATGTAAGTGTTGGCAAGTGAAGCCAACATAGCTTGCATCACACAAGTCACATTGAAAACAATAAACAACGCATTGACGAGACAAGAGCGGTGGCTTTGGCTCACGTAATCGCAAATCATCTACAATTTTCCTAGTGTTGAAAACCGGTCTGATAATTTGGCCGATACTACCACTAAGACTAGATAGCTGCTTTTTAAGTGAATTTGCTGAAATTTGATCTTTGAAAGGCAAAGTAATATTGATGTCATTTTTACTTCTGCTTGCGACTGGCAAATCAAGTGTACCTTCAACACGCTTCTTTCTAAATTTATTTACGTAAAACTCAATTAATTGACTAGGATACTTTAAGTCTAAAAATCTATTACGCACTATAGTGCACTCTTCATCAAAGTTTTTATCGGTTGATGAAAGCCGATTGGCACAATCTGGCATTGTAATCAGTAGTGCCTTCTTATAATTTGCATCAACATGACTCTGATAATGTAGTAATAATCCATTATCAGTAGGTTTATGATGAACACCAGTTTCAACTGTCTTATTAATAAATTTCATTGAAACGCCAAGAAAAGGTAATTTGTTATTCTCTGCGATTTCCATAGTGAATTTTAAAGCAGGATGTTCATTGTTTAACTTTTGTAGTAATTGATTAGCATCGTATAGGTTTGGCATAATTGTTAAAGTATCATCGACATAGCGATAATAATGTTCAGGAAGATCATTCTTTTCCTTTAGTCTATCTTCAATGTGACACATAAAAACATTTGCCATTAAGGGACCCAAAGGGGAACCCATTGCCACGCCATCTATTTGTTCGAACAGCTCTCCTTGAAAAGTAAACAACTGATCTTTTGTGGCAATTTGAAGTAATTCTTTGCAGCTATCTAATCTTAGTGGTAATATCGGCCAAATTATCAGACCGGTTTTCAACACTAGGAAAATTGTAGATGATTTGCGATTACGTGAGCCAAAGCCACCGCTCTTGTCTCGTCAATGCGTTGTTTATTGTTTTCAATGTGACTTGTGTGATGCAAGTTATGTTGGCTTCACTTGCCAACACTTACATCAACGCATTGACGGACATACTGGATCGGCCATTGGATCACATCTTCGCCATTCACATGGTATTACCGTCCGCGATTGTCATCAAAACTTTCGAGTTATTAAAAAATGTAAGAACCGTTTTGATTGCCTCATTCATGAAATGCTTGCGATTCGGCAGATCAAGCCTACACTCAACACGCAATTAGACTCTGTTAAATCCCGGCTCTTTGTTTGATCACTGACAGTCTTCCGTATCGATGTCTGTGAATTTAACGCTCTATTAGAATTATGTTAATTAGTTTTCTCTATATATTTTATGAAATTTTCAATATCACTCACTCGCCTGACGATGTTATTAAGAAGATAACGAAACGTTGCTAAATTATGTCTCTTTTATCGCTGTCATTTGTCTCAAAAATAGTAATAATAATAATAATAATAATAATAATAATAATAATAATAATAATAATAATAATAATAATAATAATAATAATAATAATAATAATAATAATAATAATAATAATAATAATAATAATAATAATAATAATAATAATAATAATAATAATAATAATAATAATAATAATAATAATAATAATAATAATAATAATAATAATAATAATAATAATAATAATAATAATAATAATAATAATAATAATAATAATAATAATAATAATAATAATAATAATAATAATAATAATAATAATAATAATAATAATAATAATAATAATAATAATAATAATAATAATAATAATAATAATAATAATAATAATAATAATAATAATAATAATAATAATAATAATAATAATAATAATAATAATAATAATAATAATAATAATAATAATAATAATAATAATAATAATAATAATAATAATAATAATAATAATAATAATAATAATAATAATAATAATAATAATAATAATAATAATAATAATAATAATAATAATAATAATAATAATAATAATAATAATAATAATAATAATAATAATAATAATAATAATAATAATAATAATAATAATAATAATAATAATAATAATAATAATAATAATAATAATAATAATAATAATAATAATAATAATAATAATAATAATAGTAATAATAATAATAATAATAATAATAATAATAATAATAATAATAATAATAATAATAATAACAATAAATAATAATAATAATAATAATAATAATAATAATAATAATAATAATAATAAATATTATCCAATAGCAGTAAAACAGTGCTCAATGTCTGTTGACAGAGCTGTAAATATAAATAGAGGAGTCAAAGACTATGCCTGGCAGAAAAATATCATATCATTTGTTCCAAAAAAGCATTACTTAACAAAAGATCTGAGTTAATTTCAAAATGTAGGCACGAGAATAAATTTTATTTTACTAATTATAAATCGACTAAAACATAACCTGTAACAATTAAATGCCGCATAGGAAACGATCACAAAGAAAACACGCACATTGCGATACAATAGGCTTTATCCCATTTAGCAATAGCTGCGATTTATGTAAGTTTATATCAGAGGTACCATGTATGTTTTTTATTATCTAGTTTTAACTGTCTGATGATCGCAATAAAGCGTGAAACTTCAAGTTACAGTAACAAAATGTGTTGTCTTTGACTCCTCTATTTATAATAATAATAATAATAATAATAATAATAATAATAATAATAATAATAATAATAATAATAATAATAATAATAATAATAATAATAATAATAATAATAATAATAATAATAATAATAATAATAATAATAATAATAATAATAATAATAATAATAATAATAATAATAATAATAATAATAATAATAATAATAATAATAATAATAATAATAATAATAATAATAATAATAATAATAATAATAATAAAATAATAATAATAATAATAATAATAATAATAATAATAATAATAATAATAATAATAATAATAATAATAATAATAATAATAATAATAATAATAATAATAATAATAATAATAATAATAATAATAATAATAATAATAATAATAATAATAATAATAATAATAATAATAATAATAATAATAATAATAATAATAATAATAATAATAATAATAATAATAATAATAATAATAATAATAATAATACAATATACCGTAATAATAATATGGTATCTAATAGCGGTTGAGATAGTGCGCGATGTCATTTAACAGAGATTACATAATATTAATGGAGTCAAAGACGATGCATTCATTTTCTGTTTCTAATAATAATAATAAACTTGGCGTTCCCATGTTTCTTAATCTGAAACCAGGATCAAAGAGATGCCAAACATGTAAACATCCAAGAGACGTACATTTTGCCAACATAATTTACAACAATGGCCCTTATAGATCTATCGACTTTTGATTGTTATGGTCTCAGACACACAACCAGATATTCTTCAATTTGAAATCTTTGATGATATACCATACTCTTTCCTATCAAGCTGGGCTGATGGACATTCTACGTCGACCTGGAAGATTTAAGTCACTGCTACTGCTATAAAATAAAAAACTGCCACACTCTTAAAGTAAATTCCTAGACGCGAATATATGCATGGCGTTTGACGTATCAAGTCTATCACTGTCACTAAGTATTGATCAAGTCACTGTATATATGGAGAATGAACTGTAAAGGAGAGCATGAGACATAACAAACATTGAAATGATGTACAAATAATCAAGACGTATTAATTGATCACTTCCTTCATAAAATTGTAATTCATGTCACATCATTTGAGTCAATTGAAACAGGCATATCGTAACGTAGCTATATTTACATTGAAACATTTATTTTCTGTGTTGAAGGGAAGCTAGAACACATTAATTATTACGAAATACAAATATTCAATCAAATTTCGAAATCCGAAATAATCCGAACCAAGAATGGCACTACAAATCCTATCCGATCCGAAGACCTAAAATGTCAACCTGAATCCGACCGATTGGATTGGGTTCGGATCCAGGTCGGATTCGCACATCTTTAATGCACACTTACCACATGCTCTTCAGCCTTTGACATTGATTTTGTAACAATTGGTTCCATTGACGAAGAAACGATCACATTTTGCTCATCTGGATTTCTGTTTCTAAAAATCTCTTCTGTTATGTTAAATTGAACCTTGAAATATCAGAATTAAAATTAGGACTACTTTTTGATAAGCCAAGTAGGCCTAGAAGTCAAAGGAAGTATTGCATTCTGCATTCTGAAGAATCCTGTAGTTTATATTTATATATAGACATATTCAATTGTGTTTAAATACATTTCGATGTACAATGAAACGTGTATGTAACAGCTAGCTACAATGGGAGGTAGATAATTTGATCATTATATGCAGATGACCTTTATATTACAAAGGATGAATAAAAAGACAATTTCATTTTAGACATTGCAATAGTGACCACTATAGGTAAGTGACAAGTGTATAGAGTGGCCTTATATAACCTGTTTGACTATATCTGTTTTGAGGATCTTCCTTCAAATAAGTAGGTTAAGGATATTTCTATAGAAAAATTAAAGGGACAAAAATGACCAGTGGGCTCCATGCTCTTATAGTCACTTGTGTGTTTGTAGGCCTATTGTTTCTGTGCCTGAAACCATGCTGAAACTTAAAATTTGAAGCCATGCCGAAGCTATGATTGACATTGATGGTTGAATTTATGCTATGCTTAATTCAAGTTGAGATGGTAATGACCGCCGGTAAATGTTGCTCCTTTAAATAGCTACAATTTGCTGGAGTGACTATACCGTGCCTACAGGTGGGGTCTAGTCTACAAGCTCTTAAATTATAAATCTGAACATCATGCAATATCATGCAAAATCTTGCACTGTCCGCGGTTGTGATCTAAAATCTATGTCATTTTCGGCAGTTGTATCGCTTCTTATAATACCTTTGACAGGTCATTGTAGATTTGTAATGCTGACAAAAATAGCTTGTTTTATTTTAGCCAACAATAAACTATTGAAAATTTAGACACAACAACTAGAGGTTAACTAGGGCAGTTAATAAGGGCAGTTTCTGACAAAAGATTTAGCCTTCCGGAATATATCATTTTCAACATTTTGTTCTGATTCATTTTTTGAGATTTAGCAAATATTAATTTCTTCTGATTTTGTTATAGGGTCTCCCCCTATGTGCCATAGCAATAACTTGTTAACATAACTCACATTTTTCAATTTCATTTCAATTTTACAATTCTTTTAAATTCAATTTAGACCTATCTGCTTTGAAATTGTTGGCCTATTATTTAGCTGAACAGCAAAGTTTGAGTAGCATGCAGTGTGTCTGCAAGAATTGAAATTTGAAATATTTTTTAATTCTGATGCCCAAAATAGGAAATTTCGTTATGACTTTAAGTTATAACTTAAACATGTTGGAAAACTATTCCTCAATGTTTAAAGCGGAAAATATCAATCACACAATAACGCATTTGAAAATGTTATTTCATCATTTCACTAAAAAAATATAGGCCAATAACACATCATGCATAAATGCCCCCCCCCTCCCCGCTATTTATAGACAGACCATGGTCACAGATTAGCTAATTTTTAATTGACATTAGCTCATGGATTGTATTATAGAGATGACACAGGTGGTGCTATAAAACTCACACCTAAAACGATCAAGGAGTGCACACCATCAGATGGTTGTTGTCATGACAGCATGTGTCATGATTATCAGCTTTCATGGCAACACAAATTTATTCGTTTCAACATCTCATTTGCAGGTAAATCCTAACTCGATGGAATGGAGCATGTCTCTCCTTTCAAATAATTGTCCAGCAAGTTGGTGTGAGTGGAGGCGTGAGCGCGAGATTGCACACCTTATTATATAATCCATGACATAGCCTAAGCTACAGTAGACGACTAACAACTAAACAATTTTTATACTATTCTGAGTTCATTGCCTTGATTGATCTTCATACAGAGTTAGCAGTAAAATAGTGAGTCTTTGAATTAGTGTAGTAAAATACAGCCTTATATAGAAGGAGCTTAAGTATCGAATTAATTTTTCAAATGCTATAAATTGTAATAATAATAATTACGATTCATAGCATTTGAAAATATACTTGACTATCTTTTGAATTACATGTTTCCTTTCACGTATATTCATTCAAAATAATAATATGTATTCAAAACCTCAGCTTGATATTTAGGCCTAGTCATCTACAGAACAGGTGTAGGCCAAATTCACATGGGGGAAGTCAAATAAATTAATAACTGTGACATGCAGTCATCTTTTCACATTAAATTTTTACAGCTGATAAAATCTTAATATAATTTCTGCTATTTGATATTTCAAACTGTGTAAACACTGTTTAAAACACAACAGGTTCCAATATTGTTTTCAAAATATATAGATAGATCCTATTACTACGATATTCATGACAGAAACTAACACTAACTAATTTATGTTACAGCTATTAAATATTTATGAATTTAAAATGTTCTCAAAAACTTACATCTTTGTTCTCAAAATCCTCTTTTCCTGGAATATCCAAATCGTGTGAACTGTCATGATTTAGTTTCAAATGTGATATTATTGATTTAAATGCAAAATAAAACTCGTCAGACGTTAATGATCCATCATTATCAATATCATGATTAGCGAATATTTCATTAGAAAACTCTCTAGCTTCAATACTTTCGTCAATATTTCTCAAATCTTCTCGTAAATATACCCAACCAACAATAATTGCTAAAATCAGACTGATAATAGGTAGCAGGAATGACCATTTTCCTCTGATGAAGCGACTTTCTCCATCGCTGGAAGACGCCATAGTCTTGAAACACCTCACTAAACTACGAGATAAAAATCATTCTTAGCTTTTTATACTAATAAAATAACCAGCTTTGGATTCCTTGCAGGTGATTTAAATTGTAAAGACAAGCAATCAAAATCTAAACATTATGTTTGCTTTGAAACTTCTGTATTGTGAGCACGTTGAATATCAAAAACGAAGGAGGAAACAATAACCATTCCTTTCCAGTCCCTCTTGAAAATTTACTTCCGTGTTTTTCGAAATACCAGGAACAGGAATATTCAGGAATACTGCTGTATTGTCAAAATATATTGCCTCAAAATGAACTTGATGAACTACATGAGCTTGATGAAATTGTGTTTTATTCAAGTGCATATTCAAGTCATCCTTTCGCGACAAAATTTAGGAACGAAATGAGAGGAATGCTTAAGATGCCTTGATTGCAAAATGGCAACATCATATCCCAGGGGGGGATTCCATACATTTGCTATACGGGGCAGTGCCATTTTTAAGGGGTGCCTCTCTCCAAATTCTTGTGAAATTTTAGGATGTCAATTTAGATATTTTCAAAATTTTTAGAATTTTTCCTTTGATCCCGGACATCACATTCAACATTCAATAGTACTATTACTACAGTTAGCAATGTAGCCTTGATTGTTTTGTTCTGGAAACACCACCGACAAGTCATAGGGTTCTGGGAAGGAGCATGTAAAGAATTAAACATTTTGAGCAACATTTCGAGCAACTTTGATGCAAAAAAAATCTGCAAATATCGTGCAAAATCTAAACTATTATCTAATTAACTGGAGCTTGCAGATATGCAAATGCCACGCCTTCTAGGGCAAAATAGGGACACCTTTTTTACAGCAGCAGTAAAATGCTCATGAACATTTCTAGGTCACGCCTTTTTGTCTGGCAAAATTAACAAATTTCTCCCCGGTCAGAAGCATTCATTCATTCATTCATTCATTTTATTTATTTAACCTCGTATTTTACTGTGGCAATACAAGAATGCCGCAGTTACAGCGTGGGTACGTTTTACAAAATAACGAGCTTGCAGTTATAGCCGTGGCGACGAACTAGATAGCACGTTAACGCAGTTGCAATAATGATTTTACACCACATCAAATTGAAATTGAACATTGTACATATGTAATTTGCTTCATTTAAAATATTCGGTTTTATAGTTAAGTTTTTTGACTCGTTTTATTTATTAATCTATATTATGGTTAATAAATATTTATGAAATCTGTTTCAAATTAGTAAACTGCTGTTAAAGGGAGAGGGTGATGATTTGGCAAGCATGCTTGAGCGTATATAGCGGTTTAGCAGGTGAATTCTTATATGCTGCTAAACTATTTCTTGATTTTTGTATTGGTTATAGAAGCCCGGAAAGTAACTTTCATTGTGCTTCGAAGGCGGTGTCATTCGAATAGAACTTTGGCAGAATGACAACAAGAAATTCAAATCAGCAAAAAAATACCCCAAATATATTTTCCTAAAGAGAAATATATAATCTAAAAAACGAGGAGAAAATCAGAAAAGTAATAAAACTTTCATCCATTGTTTGTAATAAAGTTGCTTAATAGTTGCTCCTAGAGTCGATTCTCAGGTTGAGTGTTTCCATAAAAGGGTGATTTTATGAAAGAGAAAACATATATATATATTGAATCAAAGATGAAAATGATTACACGGTGACAAGTATCCACTATGTTCCCGGAATCCTGCTGGAATATATTTCCATAATTTAGTGGACATAATAGTGTGATCACTCCAACACTGTTTTTGCTTTATAGCATCTTGAGCCTTTGGAAAGTCGAAAGGTTTGAAATAGATTTCGTCTAATTAGGTAAATAAGCCCACTAAATATCACACTATCCGTTTATAATGATATAATGCATAGCTATAGGGCTCATCAGCGTAAATATATTTCTCAAACCATACAGCTAAATCAATCTCAATCAATTATATAAATAAATTATTAACTCTATTAAACATTTAGCGTCAGGGAACGCCTCCAAATTCTCATACCTTGCTGCAATACATAAGCTTGATCAATCTGAAAGCTAGAAGTATATAACACTTGAATCTATCAAGTGACAACTAAAGAGTATAGCGTCAAGTTCAATAACACAATTAAAATTTGAAACAGTTGTCAGAGAATTATGGGGAAGATGGTTCTATGTGCACTTTCTGTTATTTTGCTTTCTTTAGTAGATGTTCAAATCAACGGTATGTTCTAGATGGGATAATTGGGATATATAGGCTCTGATCAAATATTATATGATCATTTTTTATCATCTCTATGGATGTTATAATAGATTAATATACTAATAACTATCAAAACGTTTGATTCACTATTGATATATTGCATGCATGTCCATTAAATTCCAAAAAAATGCAAAGACTAGTTACATTCGCAATCATAGATGGTATTCTTTAAAATTGTTATGTATATTGAACCACACTGTTTAATTGTTCTATGTATTGTAATAAGCAAGACAGCTTTTTACAGGTATTCAATGAGTCCCTTGAAAAATATTCAAAGAAAAGATCTATAACCCTGATGGTGTATTTTGAAAAGACAGCGACCCCAGGATGTATTGTTATGCAGCAGAAATATGACCGATGTAAAAAAGCTCTATCTTACAATGCTATTCCCTCTGGACCATTCTAGCCTAGCTCCACAAGGCCCACTATTTCGCTGCGCTCATATGGAAGAAGCGGCCGCAGGTAAAGAGAAGTACAGGGGCATGTGGCACAGGTCTAGGACCCTTCCATCCACCATCATTAGATGGTAATCATTTGATGTTTTAGATAAAATCAAGGCTGAGTTGACTTTCGGGAGGTTTGAACCAAAGACGATCAGATATGATCAGATCTTAAGTTTGGCTCCCGGTTTGGCTGCTCTGCCATCTGAGTTAATCCTCCATTGTGGTCAACTGTATAGCTGGTTTTGATTTCATATCTTTAAACTGTTTTCTTTGTATTCATGTAGGAGCACTTCAAACTATAAATCAAGATGGTGAGTCACACACATAGTATGATTGCTGTATGCAGGATTATAGTACATGATATAGTGTGCATGTAGTATAAGGTGATAACAAAATTTTAGCAAATTTCAATGAAAATCCCCTCGGGGGTACCTCCAAACATACGGGGACATGCCTTAAAAAGGGTGCGTTTGTCCAGATTCCCGTGAAATTTTATGGTATCGATTGGTATTTGTATGTAGGCACTGTATGGTACAACTGTTAAATAAAAAATTAGAACATTTCAAACTCCCGAACTTTTACTTCATTCTAGTGGTATAACTTGCGGGAACAAAGTTGAAAAATTGAATTTCTCAACCCACTAGAGTAGTGTGCATCACGCACCATATTCGATGACAGAGCGTGCACGCACCATATTCGATGACAGAGCGCATGTCTATGGAGTGACAGTCAATTTTATGCTTTTAGTTTTCTTCTGCACTTTCAAAGGTGCTACCACTAATCTCTTGTTTTGTAAATACCTGAATGCAATGATGCTATAGTAGACAATAACTGAACCTAATACATTTCAATTATTTCATTCATTCGAATTAAGTTCGCTGTGACGCTTTGTGCAGATGCTGCTGAACAGTATGATATTCCTTATTATATCAGCAGCATATATGTTATTGTAAACCCACTGATACTATTTGAAGCTGACGGTATTAGAAACTTAAATATAAGAAATTTTGGACAAACTGTCTTGGGGGATTTCACGACATCTTATCCCAACAAGAAATTCGTTTTATGCCGCTATTGCAAAATATTGGAAGCACCATATTGAATTCAACATTTTTGACATAAGCTGATACAATGTATAAAATCTACTTTATGTGACACATTTTCCCCAGCATTAACATTAATAGCAAAATGTTTTGAATGCTGATTGTGAATTCTATTCGACTTTTCATGAACCAGTTTCTTATTAAAGTCATTAAACAATTGACTAGTAAATTTGCTTTGATTCGGGGCGGAGTCAATTTTGTTAATGTTTCATTTACAGATGAATGTTTAAAAGCACACAATATTCTACGAAGTTTACATGGAAGTATTAGATCTCTTCAATGGGATGCTCGACTAGCAAGAGAAAGTGATGAATACGCTAAATAGCTCGTTCGCCAAGGTAGATTGACTCATTCGAATGGACCCTATGGTGAGAACCTTTCTATGGGATGGGGAAATGCACCAAGATGTGCAAGATCGGTTCTTTCTTGGTAAGATCTTTTTCTAAATTGAATTGAACACTGAAATATATTAATTATTAACTAAGAAAATAAAAAGTATTCGTGCTTATATTAGTATAATATCGAATGTATATATTTACCAAATGCACAAACACTATGTGTTGTACATGTCCTCATGCAGTATACGTATGCTGCTGCAATGTTTTACATTCTTATACATTAGATATCAGGCACGTATGGAATCAAAGCTTTTGCTTAGAATTCAGCAATGTATAGCGCTGATAAGAATGATTTTCACTTGAAAATCATAGAAAATTTTGTTAATTTCTTGCTGAAGATATACTCTAATGTAATTAGGAAAAAGTTCTATAATAACTTTCAACAGCAACTTATTGTTCATCTTCATCCTATACTATATCCTGTCTTTTTTGGTCACCAATCAACATCATCTTTAAAAGTGAGAAGATGGTTCACGTTTTAAGAGTTGTCAACGTACGAATTGGCTGTATAATTGAATAGCTACATTAAATAGTGATACCTTCACATACATTGATCATTCCATAATAATAATTGTGCTGACATACTCATATATAGTGTTCCTGGGGGGGTAATTTCCATGCTTTTGGTATACGGGACGTTCAAATATTGAACGGTACCTTTTTCAAAACCCAAATTTTTAGGGTATTCCTTTACCAGAAAAAGTTTTGAGGTATTATTTTGACATCTTTCAATTTTTTCATTTTGCAAAACAAATTTTGTCTATGAATTTTTTTGTTTTTTGTTTATTTTTGGCTGAATCTGTCATTCTGTATTGAACCTAGAACTGTTGTATTGTCAGTGCAGTCCGACACTATTGATGATCAATGTTCTCCGTTTTTAATTTATATAGGTATAATGAATACACAAAACATGATTTCTCATCCAATTACTTCATTTATGCTAGTGGTCATTTCCCACAAGTAATATGGAAATCAACAACAAAAGTGGGTGTTGGGATTGCATATGATGCCCAGAACAGGAAATGGGCAATTTGTGCAAGTTACTCTCCAACTGGAAACGTTCAACGGCAATTCTTGAGCGAGGTATCTCGTCGAAATGCAGGAAGTATGTAATGGGTTCTGAATATGCATGTAATATACCACGTACATGATATTACTGCATTTTTTCGATATTGTTGTCAGGTAGTATCTTTTCATATTGTTTTGTATCGTGAATTGTCTTATTTACTGTCGAAATAGCTATAGCTGACTTTGCTATAGCGACATTGAGTCCCAGCGAACACAACGACGGTCAAACTGGAACTAACTTATTATTCAAACTACACATAGATAGATTACAGGAATTACATAGGGTGATAACGTCAATTACACATAGAATTACAACTTCGCATATACAAGACAGAACCAGAGCTATCTATTTAGAAGAGTTAGGACAACTATTGTTCTCGCAGCTGCGGTCGGTGATTGGCCGAATCGTCTCACGTGATAATTTTCGGCCATTTTTGATCCAAAAAATTGCGCGAAAGTTTAACAAGGTTAATCCTCGTGGTGATCTTTCTGTCTTTTGACGTTAGCTGTTCATTTGTTTTAATTTTATTGTCACATAGAATAGAATTATAATATAACTATTTTGAATTTTCAATGACTGGGTGTTGTGCTGTTGGATGCTCAAATCGTGATGACAATGGAAATCATGCAATGTACAGTGTTCCTAATGGAAAGAAGGACAAGGAAAGACGTGCTGTTTGGATGGCAGCAATCAAAAGGGAACATTTCAACAGCAGATCATCAAGACTTTGCGAGGCAAATATTAAATATGTATTTCTGTAATTGTTATAATATTAAACTATTTGAACATATCGAAAACGACTGATATCTGACTTATAGCCTTCTTACTTAATTAAAGGTACATTTTGAAAGTAATCAATTTGAAAGCAGAATTCCTGGTAAGCTCAAACCAAATGCCATACCTACAATTTTTTGTCATAAAAAAACAGTAAACAAGAGAAAGAGTCCAACAAAAAGAACATCTTTAGGTAATCTTTGTGTAAATTTTGATGATAAATGAATTTGTTTTGAATTCAGTAAAAATTGACTGATTAAAATATTATAATTTACTACCTTCAGATCCATCTGCTAAAAAGCAGAGAAAGACCTCGTCTCATGCAAATGACATACCGGTAGTATCAGGATATGATGTAAATGATGACAATGAAGAATCCTCTGTTTGTACAGTTACAAATGAAAATGAATTCGGAAAATGGCCTGTTGACACTTTTAATATGAATCAAGTACATGAACTAAAGAGACAATTGAAAAAGGCAGACGAAAAATACAACAACCTGTCAAATAACATTTCTGGCATCTTCAACGATGATCAGATAGATTTTTTAACAAAAAAACCTGGTTCATGTCGTGGTACGCTAAATATAGATATCATATATCAACACTGAATTTGTCATTCAAAAGTAGAATTAATAATTTATATATAATATATTCCTTTATTTATATAGTATTATGGTCAAACAAAACAGTTGAGAATGCCCTCAAAATACGATATGCTTGTGGAGCAACTGGGTACACCTTGTTACTCCAACAGAGTTATCCATTACCCTCCATTCGAACATTAAACAGACGAATGCAGCACATTCAATTTTTGTCAGGCCTGATCAAAGAAGTTTTCCTAGCTCTTGAACAAAAGGTAAAGCTGGTGTGATCTTAAAATTGCTACTGTAGTGAAACCTTGTAATCTTGTAATAGTGCAGCAACGTGTCTATACTGGTAAGGTCACAATATGAACAATTTATATCCACATTGAATCCAACATCTCCACAAGGGTCAGCTCTTTACAGTGGTATCTTGAAGCTGGCTGTAAGTTGTGCACAGGTTTTATTGTATGCATAACACTTAACTCTAGACTATAGTATCCTCATACTTTTTACTTTCGAGGTACAAACAATGACAGAACAAGAGAAGTGCTGTGTACTTCTATTGGATGAAATGGCAATCAAACCAGCATTTGATTTTGATCGTCGAACAGAGTCCATAATTGGACAATGTACTCTGAAAGGTAGTAAGGAAAAAGTGATGGATGGTGAAGCCGCAAACCATGCTCTTGTATTTATGCTATGTGGTTTAACAACGAGATGGAAACAGGTGGTGGCATATTATTTCACTGGCTCGTCATTTGACAGTTTAGAAGTGCACGATGTCATCATTAAAATTATTTCAAGGGCATGTGAGATTGGTCTTTCCACTTTGAATGTTACCATGGATATGGGTGGTGGTAATATTGCGGTCTTGAACGATTTTAAAGTGTCCTGTAAGAGAAAAAAGAAAAAATCAACTCTTGAAAATCCAAACCCAGCACCTGAAATCATTATAAAAAACTCATGTGAACACCCAGCTCTAGAAAAGCAGGAATTGACCTTTATGCCTGATGTCCCACATTTAATAAAAAATTTGAGAAATCATCTATCTCGAAGGCAAGTTATATACCTTCCCGAAATAATTGTCAAATCGAATAACCTTTCATCAAATGAAGTTTCAATGGCTCCTTTACAACGTCTTGTTGAATATGATTTAACGAACGACTTGAAAATCGCTCCACATTTGAATAATAATGCTATCAACCCTAGTCATTTTACCAAAATGAAAGTTAATTTGGCAAAAAATTTACTCTCGAGAAGAACTGGGGCTGCAGTAAGATTGTTGGTGCAGGAAAAATTTCTCCATAGATCAGCTTTATCAACTGCCTGGTTTTGTGAGCAAATTGGTATGTGGTTTGATTTAATGACTTCAAGATCACCGTCAATGAGCCTCAGCCTTTTTGATAAGGAAAAGCATGAAGAGGTTGTAAAATTTTTAAATTCCATTATTGACCTTTTTAAATGCCTAAATATTGGAGACATTGATGCACCATGGAAACCAGTGCAGTCAGGAATTATTTTGGCAACAACAAGTGCTCTGCAATTGCAGAATTGTTTGTTAATGGAGAAACAGTACAAATTCTTAATGATGAGCCGCTTCACACAGGACGCTTTGGAAAATTTATTTTCATCTGTTAGATATAAAAATCCGGTCCCAACTGCTATTGAGTTTGTCAATGCATTGCGTATAATTGCCATTTCACAGTGTATTTCAAGCAAAAACACTGGTTCATATGAGAAAGACGAGGATCAACCATGCTGCAGTATTCTGGATATGGAATTCCAATTATCACCTGATGATAAAAAGCTTGATCAAGCAGATGAGATTGAGAATGGGGACCTTACAAAGTTGGAAGATTTCAGCTTAGAAAACTTAGGCGGCTATGCTGTCCACCAGCTTTTAAAGCTCAATAAGCATTGCGCAGAGTGCAAGAATATGCTTGTAGTTCCTGCACCTGTACTAGCCCAACCATTGGATGTCAGCCATGATTATGGATGTACACCAAAATCTCTAGTGGAACTAGCAGACTATACCAAAAAGGCGCTGACATATATTTCACAAGATGCTAAGGAAGTATTTATGTTAGCAGAAAATATATTCCGCAAAAACGAGGATAAATTGTTTTCCCACAGCAACATTATGCAGAAACTTGTGGATGCATGTACAATTGCAAATAAAACTAATAAAATACCAGACTGTCACAAGGCCAAAACGATGATAACTAAAACGTTCTTCAGAGTTAAAATCAAAACAGTGCTGGAAAAAAGAACAAAACAAGCAAATGCTGTGAAAGCAACCTCAAAGGGGTCAAGATCCATAGCGATGAGGGATGCCATAAAATAGGATAGGTTAAATGATTATAAGACCAACATATTATGATGTTACTATATTGTAAAATAAATAACGAATAATAAAAACCTCACATACCACATCTCCTTTATTCTTCAATCCAAATTTGATTTAAGCTGTTGTTATGGCAGAGCTGTCTATGGTTATACGGCATATAATCTGCAATTTATCGACAGCTGCTTATTAGTTTGCAGTGAGTGCACAATATCGCACACTATTGGTAAGCTGTTTAGCTGACAAATCCACAACAACGCTCTAAACACGCTTCCAGCAAGCTTACATACCACTATTTCACTACTAAAGGCTTCCAGTTAATTGATTGTAGTTTTCTTCAAACTTCTTGAGATTCTTTTAATGATTTATTGTTATATTTCAGGTAAAATTATTATATAAAACTCCATAATAAATGCGTGCAACCTTCGTTTCTCAAATTAAACAAGTTTGGATCAACAATGGCCGCTGGCCGCGCTAAAAACTTGGTCCCAGACTACCGTGTCCTAACTCTTCTAAATAGATAGCTCTGGACAGAACAGCTTGATTATTACAAATTACATTACACAACATTTACAAGTTTCTTTGTCAGCTATTTCTGACCATGATTTGTGGCGTACTTTGTGTAGCAAATATGTTAGGCGTAAGAGGGTGGCACATTCCTAATTCCTATAATGTGACTGTCTATACTACTACTATCTACTACCACTATAGTACTACTCAATCATGATATCATGATTGCACACTCACATGTATTTGTTGGCAGTCTAGCATGCCACATTTTTCAACGTTGGAGCCAACAGCTGCACGGATGCTGGCTGATGTCAAATATCCGCAATGCTCGAAATGCTGCAATCCGGAAATAGCTACAAATTACAAACCCACATGTGAACACGTAAACTTTTCTTTGCAGCATTTTATGTCTGCAGGAATATATTGATATCATTCTATGAGTTAAATTTTTTTGCTACATTAGACTTGGAATCATTTAATCCCTACAGTTGATCATTTCTGAATAAAAGAACAATGAACAGATAGGTCACTGGTCTTCCTTTGAATTGTATCATTATCTGTAATTTATTATTCGATGCATGCAATCTTTTTAAGATGTTTATTCTATTTCTTAAGGTAGGGTACCAACATTGAATGATTTGCTTAGCCGCGTTACATCCAACAACGGAAAGCCAACACAAAGTCCAACAAGAAGACCAAAACCAAAAACATTGAGACCATCAAGTAAGGATTTTATCTGAAGAATATAGGAAAGGTCCAACATTATCAACTATGCATCATTCTATCTGCTTTAAAGGGAAAATGATAGGAAGTCAACAACAGCTCTAACATCAGATATCATTTTTCAATTATCGTACATTTGATTAAGAAAAAAATATCACATTCATAGAAAACTTGAACGATGTTACACTTTGAAATATTCTTTTAAGTAAAGATCCAATCTTTCAAAGTAAATGCCACTCTGTTGGTCTCCATAGATTCTAAATAGTTGATCTGAACAGGTAGGAAGGTCTAATAATCGATATAACCATGAAATCTATCGTACAGTATAAAAATAATGCAAGATCATTATACATGGCTACAGCTTCTTCTTTCTTTTCTAGATTGTCGTGACTATTACATGAATTACTGTCAATACAATTCACATAGATGCCGTAGCGTCAGATATTATTGTCCTAAAACGTGTAATTTATGTTAGAATTATAAGGTATTGTATTTTGTATATGTGGTAATATATCTGTTTTGTTAGATAAATCTAATGCATTCTAATAACAACGTCAATTTGAAATCGAGGAGAAATATTTTTATGCTTTAATGACTTTAATTAAATGGTTTCATTTATAACAACTTCAGAAGTCTTCTATATATTGAGAAACTGGGAGGAGGGGTGATACCTCTCACATGACGGCTAGGCGGGCGTGCAAGCCTTTGGGTTGCCATATTCCTACTTAGAAAAATACTTTTTGGATAGAAATTTCCAAGACTTTCGAGAGAATATTGAAAAAACAAAATTTGAGCCTGAAATTTAAATTACTGCTTTAAAAAACTGTAAGTTTAACTCTTTTTACATATTTTGTTAAATTTATTTAATTTATTTAGGGGATTTTTATAGAAAAACTCCTTGAATGAGTACAAAGGAGCTTCCCAGACGAAGGGGCTAGGTATGTCGATCAGGGGTTGTAGCCCTCTAGCTACCCTCTTGTGTCAACCCGGATTCCCCCTCCCATGCAGAATAATAGTTTCTTTTTGAAGCAGTATACATTCTCGCCTTAGTCAATCCCCGGGAACCAATCGGTGATCATTGCTTGTTTACCTTGATTCGGTGTATTGGTAATCCCATCAATAAGAATCATGAACGGGAAGGATATCATCCATAAATCAGTCCTTGGACCAATATTATTTATTATTTATATCAATGACATTGTCGGTTGTTTCGAATTATTTGCAGATTAGTAAAGTTTTATTTTGGCAGAAAAGACAGTGGTGCTGCACCCCTTATGAGAACATTAAACAGCTTTATATCATGGGCTGAAAATGGCAGCTAAGAATTGCTTTTAACAAGTGCAGCGTGTTACTGTTGGCAACCTAAAATTACCAAGCAATCTATATTTGTGTTACAAATCAAAGATCTTGGTATTATACTTACATCGGATCTCAAATCATTTGCACATTGTTCAATGATATTATCAAAAGCATATTCTCATTGTTACTTAATATTAAAATGTTTTATTTCAAAAAATTTATATCTGTTTATGTCTGCCTTTAAAACATATGTCAGACCCTTATTGGAATCATCGAGCCCTGCTGTTTGGAGCCCGCATTTGTATAAAGAAGACATCAAATTACTTGAAAGTGTACAAAGGTCATTTACCCGGGTTTTGCAAACATTAAAATTATGTGGACTATGCAGATCGACGTAGTTAGACAGATAAATAAGTTAGACATAGAATCGCTAGAAGTTCGACCTATTAAGCTGATCTTTCCCTTATTTACAAATTTTGTACATGATATTGTAGATGTTCCATTTGATCAATTGTTTAAAATTGAATCATCGAAATATTCCTTGAGGTCACATTCATTAACATTAAGATCAATATGTATTGCTAAAACCTATGCTAAAACTGACTGTGTTCGATACCAGTTTTGTTGTAGAGTGATACTTTGGTGGAGTTCTCTATCAGAGAAAATTGTAACCTCAACCAGTTTTTCTACCTCGAAATCATAAAAAAAGATTTGGGTCTGCGGGCAGGCAACATATTATGTGACTTCTTTGTTTTGCCTGTCAATTTTGACAAAATATATGAAAAAATGAAAAAAATAATAGAGTAACACAGTATGACTTCTAGGAATTTGTAACAAATTCGATCGATGTATATACATATATATTTATACCTTGTTGTGTAATGTAATTTCGCATCATCAAGCTGTTATCTCTTGTATATGTGAGCTTGTATTCTTTGTGTAATTAACGTAATCCTGTAATATCTATATGTGTAATGATGTTGCATAATAAATCAGGTCCAGTTTGACCGTCGTCGTGTTCGCTGGGACTCAATGTCGTTATAGCCAAGCCAGCAATACGACATTCCTAATATGCTGTGTTATATATGTATAAGCCATGCAGTGACATATTCACGATCACGACTATATTACCTTATGCAACAAGGCTCTGCTTGATCCGACTCTCACGTGGTTATTATCTATGTTATATCCAATTTATATCTCAAACGTTGCAACTAAACCCTGCTACGTTGGCTGATTGCATGGAATGAAATTATCTTAAGACTTATGCATTGAAAATTACATGCATAGTTTCACCAGTAGAAATGTTGAAAAATCATTCAGTCAGTTGCAATTCATTTGTAATTTTGAGTATCAAACGAAGTCACCGAAAAAGAAATGTTCCAATGCAACCTATTTTGATGGTTGTACAAGCCTTTCTTAACTATATTTCAAAATACTCAGAAAACTGCAAGATTTAAATCTAATTTTGTGTGTTTCACATTGTTAATTAAGGGACTAGATAGATTGGACGATAAATTAAATACAATTATCTTCACCGTAGATTCATCATTGCAAGTGTGGGTGCTGCTAAAACTATGGTACATGCAGCACTGATAATCGAGAAATACAACTAATAAATGGGATAATAAATACTTCTTCTTTAGGAAGTCTGGAACACTTTAGACAACATTTTGTGATGTGATATATATTTGTTCATAATTATAGTTTGTATATATGGAAAGTGAAGCAACATTCAGCTCCGGGATTCAGCTGTAACACTATAAAAAACACAAAACATCTATTTGGCAAATGGTCCACATTTCCAGAAACAGAAAACACGCATTAATTCAAATAACACATGTTTGTCAAATACGCTGTAGTTAGCAGTCACAATAATGAATTGAATATTTATAAAATAAGGCATAAATGTATCCATACAAATTGTGAAACTTATTGGACAGAAGTTATTGCTACCAAAATAATGATTCTTCACATTTTGAGATATTTTTGAATTTATATAATCACCCTCTCGTGCAACAAATGTTACAACAACCAGTAACTTGTCTTTCCATGCACATACAAATAAATCTCTACACATGCTATATTGCCTGTGCTTATCTTGTAGCTTGCCCACCATTCCCAAAACCATCAGAAAACCATGTATAGGATCCGTGAAAATCATATGATCAAAATCTATCAAATGTGAACAATCAACCCGGAAGCACTATCTTTTTTCAGATCTCACAAATAATGGCAACAAGATGTAACATGGATAGTTTAATGTGATATAGTATCATACATTACTGCAATTATTTAGTTTTCAAATTGTATATAATAACTCTTGAATACAAATATCCTTTACAATAATGATACATAATTCATACAATTTTATTATACAATATCGAATATGAAAAGTGCCATAAAGAAGGGATTATATCTCTGTTCTGACAAACGTCTTCTCGGCAAACAGTGGACGTGCTGGTTTGTTCCTCATAGAACTGAAGCTTTAAAACATTTCCCCTATAGATATTGTTATCTGAGGAGCATAAATATATTATGATATATTGTCAAGTTTCACCCCAGTTTTTTATTTGAATTAGCCAATCAACATCGGCTTAAGACAGAAGTTATTCCTGAGCAAATCATATTCTGGTTATAAAATTCTATTATTGAAGTTCAAAAGGCCAAGCAGGAAAATCCTTTTAACACGTGCTGTAAATTTTTATGCAGGTAAGTTTGAAAAATGTCATTGTTTGTATTCTGTTTGAGTTATGAAAACATGTAATCGCACTACTATCACATAGGAGCCATGTCCTTTATTCCTACTTACAAGCCACCATATTATAAATAGGTGTCTGCAATCTGGGCAACACTTAATTCGGATAGGATTGTTACACAAAATATTTAGATATTATCGTGTGTCATCAAACAAAATTTCAACAAAAACGCCACACCGTATAATTCTCACATGTTTCCCTACAACACGTAATTGTTATAGAATGACTTAGTACTTTTCATTACTATTACTATTTTGCGAAGACGCATCAGTAGTACATAAACTGCATATAAATGAGGAAATGTAACATCAGCAAATTAATGAAAGTTTCATATTTAATACAATCATCTCATTTTCAGAATAAATCAGGAATTTCTTCACAGGAGTGCTTAATTTTAATTTCTGTTTTTGTTAACGAACGACCAAATGACGTGATGGATGCCCAATTGATACCTTTGGAATGTAATGTGGAGCCAAAAAAGCCGTTAAGATTTGCATCAAAACAGTTCCCATGCCACCAACCTCCACTCCAGTATGATGCACAATTTACAGGAGATTCGTCATTGTCTTTATCTTTTGTTGTGAACTGTCGATTTTTACTTTTCATACTGAGTGAGTCAGTGGTGTTACCTATAAAATATAAAAGAAATTCTATCAAGGAAATTTCAAGCAAGCTGGGAAGTAATTTTTGATTGCTACTAATCTCCATGCATTCTTTTGAAAACAAAATCATCTAAGACATATTTTTTGCATCTTCTTATGGCAGAGAACACATCTTTTGAACCCCTTAGTAGACGCAATCACCATTGAAATTGGAAATTTGCTTATCATAATGTGAGATATATTGACTGCATTCGCCTTTCTGATTGCAAAATTTGCTCAATCGTGCAGTCAATGTGTCGATGAAAGATGTCGAAAAACAGACGTAACTATAAATACCATCACAAGTGCTGCGTTTAGATAAAGAGACTACAACTTAGCCAGGCATGAGCAATGTTAGTCTCTGCTAAAAGAATCTCTCTTAAAGATATCGAGAACTTAATGATTTTGATAGCTATCATAATTATTCAATCTTTCCCAATGAAATTCCTTCTTCCCAGTTATATGAGAAATTTGTTGCATTCTTGTTATGGCTAATCTCAAATTCCTCAATTTGTAGATTATCGAGAGGGGAATCTTCCTTCTTATTTATTTAGCTTTTTGATCCTATTGGCAGAAATGCCTTTTCTCCAGATTTTGCTCGTTTCCTGAAAAGGCAGGCAAAACAAGCGCTTTCACCAGTCAAAAATGTAAAGCTTAATCGATGGCGCACCTGTTAACCTCCTGAATTTGGATCCTGAAAATTGCGTTTAAGGCCTTTACGGGTTCCATTAATGTTTTTCCTGGGACATTACGCCTCACCCTCTTGGAGGGCAGGGCTTTGCCTATCTCCAATCGGACTCAGCTATCTTGCTTGCACCTGTCGAAATCCCGCCCCCTTGAAAAACATACCTGAAAATCCATTGTAATTCAATCTATAATTACTAGACTCGTCTGAAAGAGTAGTATGATAATATTCTATCCAATAATAATCACTTCCATCCCACAAATTAAAGAGAAGAGTTATATTATCATTCTTAATTAATTGATGTGCTTTTTCCAAACCGAGCCAGAAATCACCATTGATAGTTCCAAAACCGTTTTTGTAAGAAGACCAGCCAACGTCAAAATTAGTATCACCATCGATTCTTTGTTGTAATACTGTCCAGCCTGCACATAACAAATATCTGAATAATTATGACATTTTTACCATTTATGATAAATTCTAGCTCGTAAATTTTTATAACAACTCTCTTATGGAGTTTTGTGGAAATGTTGATTAAAATCTCATCAATCTTTTAAATTTTGAAATTTTGAAATGTGAATTATAAAAGTCAAGCAAATTACAATTGGGCTCGATAACCTGTATTTGAATCAAATTAAATATATTTGCAGTTTTGAAAAAATCATCCTGGGTAGACGAATGTGATGAACTATTATATACATATTAGATGTAAATAGTGATGCGAAGATGTCTACACTCTTGCATGGATATAGTGCTCAATCATAAATAACAGTAGCGTTAATAGATATCCTTGCCTTGGTGTGAAACTCGGAGTAACGATAACTCGTATGTCTCTTATTTGAATCATTATATTTTCAATATCTCTGGTTCAAACTTACATTCCACTTTTACAGAAATAGTTACAGTTTCTACACAGCCACGGAGATGTGCTTTACATTCAAGTTTCTTTCCATCATCACTGTTTAATGCAATGAAGGGAGATGTAATCACTCTATTGCCGATTCGGAATTCTTTATTCGTGATTGATTCTCTACTACTTAGTGGGTGGCACTGTATGAAAGTTGGAATGCCAGTCTTCACAATTACAGGACCAACTAAGCTCAAAAAAGGGGGTGCTAAATAAAAAGAATATAACGTTATTTGAGTCTCACATTAATAAGCTTCTACTTAACAATTTTTAACTAAAGGCTAACGATAGAAAACAAATTAATTGACATTTCGACATATAGGTTGATGTCGAAACGTCAATAAATTTTCTTTTTTTATCATAACTTTGATTGATTCATTTTAGAAGAGGTTTCAAATAGATGTGATAAAAAGTTTGAGTGTTAGCAAATATATGTAAACTAAAAATATTTCCTCATGTAATGGGGACATTTAAATAACCGGTGATGCATACTTGACAAGCAGTGAGAAATATCGATTAAATCAAGACCATTCAAAAGCGCATGATGAATACATTAATATAGATGTATGGAATATAAGAATGGTTAGTAATTTTGTTCAGTTTATAATCCCACTGAAAGGCTGATCCCGAGTGATTTTGCTTTCTACAATTGAAAGTATAATCAAAAGACCATAGTTTTCCATGCTGCTTGGGAATTAGCTCGCATTGTATAGCATCACAAATCCATATTGACGGCCTGCTGATAAAACCCGCTGGTTATCCATTCTATATATTAAATGGACTCGGACATCAAATGAGTGTCATTTAGCGATAGCTATTGGATACCTGATCCGTAACATCACTCCTCCTCCGTCACCGAGCAGTAAAGGACAATTTCTCCTCAATATATGATGAAATTCAACATATTTCGAAGTAGATGTCTTTGTTGTCAAGACGCAGTGGTATGCTGCAGCCTACTTGCATATATTTAGAATGCATCTACCTCTGTTGTCCATTGCATCTATAAAATTACCAAATAATGAGTCTGTAGTAATATATTTAGCAATAAAGCCAATGTTGAATGTTGAGTTTAACCTCGTGAGATTTGTAACACATATCACTCATGACATGTGAAGTACGTCTGCCTAACCGTCAGATAAAGCCCTTTGCAGTACTCATCTGATAGACACATTCTCTAATCTGTCATATTCATCAAAAGTCGTTCTTCAAAAAGTATACGAATAACAATTTTTCCGAAGCAAAGTCTTATGGAATATCGAATAATTGCGATCACAGATCTTCGATGAATTCCAGCTCTATATTTGAAAACAATAATCCTACGTACATGAAATAAGGTAATTGTAATAGGAACTAATATCAGTGAATTGCTCGTATACTAAATTTGCCCACCGCCTCGTCCGGGTTTTCAAATTGATTATGTAAAATGGAAGAGGCATATGTCCATGCCAAAGCATGTAACCCCAGTGCAATTTTTTATTAACGAAAAATTTACATTGGAATGTGCATCAAATTACCATCTCTGTATTTCGAACATTGTTCAATCGGCTCAAATTGGGACGATAAAAATCCCTAGATTGGGAAAAAAATAAAATGAAAATGATATAATCCAAACTTAGCAGTCATCATAACATAATATAATAAGAAGATATGAATAAAGCATTTGTTTTTCGAAGATATGTGTTGCCTTCAGTCCTTAGAAATCACTTGCTTAAAATTTGATCTGATAATGTCATTTAAGCTTTAAACAATTTAGTTGATTTACAGACTTGAAGTCTGGTGATGGATTCACCCACGTTTGCGATACTCGCGGTCATTCGAGAAAACTTTGCACTCGCTATATTCCGGTAACAAACAGGTCCGGAAATTCATTTTTTCATCGCGTTGTTCTCTTGTGGAACTCTCTCGCTGAAGAAATTGTCTCGAGCAAAACACAACCAAAATTTAAATCTACAATAGAAAAAATTTATGTTACAAATGTTACAAAATAGTTTCGTATAATAGTTATGTATATTATCAAAGTTTTGTAAAATGATGCAACCTTTTTATTTGTTTTATCGAAATCCAATAATTTATTTTTAGAATTTGCAAGGCCACATACAAGTGAGGATACAATTACAAATATCCTCCTTTGTTTCATTTGCCTTTCAGCCATTTTGCTAAAAATATATACTTACATACATACATACATACATATGGAACACGAATAACTGATCAATAATTAATACTACCTTATAGTCTCGGGGTGTCAGAAATAACCACAAAGCTTGACTTAAAATATCATAGTACGTAGTTAAATAATAGATCCCTCAATAATACAAATTTGTAAAGTAATTGCTAAGGAAATGAATTAAATATAATGCTACAGTTTTCAAAGTCCTGTAAAGTTGCACTCCATAATCTAAAAAAATGATCTAATACTCGGCACTTCATTCTTGCTTAATTGATTATAGTAATTTTCTCCTTATATGTTAGATAGAATCAAATGTAGGTCTTGAACGATTTGCTTCAGATGTGAAACGTCTACAGGCAAAGTATATAGAGGTTTGTCACATGTTCCCAACGAGTTCCTTGAGAATTATTTAAAGAAAAGATTGATAATCCAGGTTTTGTATTTTGAATAGATCGTGACCTCTGGATGTATTGCTATGCCACATCAACATGGCCGATTTGAGAAATCTCTATTATTTATATGGTAACCATATAGTGTTGCACATTAAACTACTCCTGTTTTCATTAAAGTTTGAAAATCGATAAAGAAACTTTAGAAATTCATATATAGGGAAACGTTTGAAATCCACCTGGAAAATGTGTACTGCAGAAACAATCTATTTATCAATGTAGCATCAGACACAAAGATTTTATAACAAACTCACAAATTCTGTCGTCAATCCTTTGTCAGTTTCAATTTGACCATAGTTAGTACCTTCATCAACAGTTGTCAAGAATTCACAAGCAACTGAATAAGGATGATTCAATAACTTTTTTCTCACATACTGACATTTATCTGGGTTCATTAAACAACGAAGGCTGCATTGAACTGATGAGGCACCATGAATTAAAGTTGTTTTCTTGTAGAGCCGTGTCTCTTTCTCTTTTCTTTCCATAAAATGTGACTGTGTTGCAGTTGTGAAGGCACCATGATTGAATGCAACAAATGCAATTGCCAGCAAAAGATTATTACTAATCATAGAAACCATCTGAAATAATAACAAAGATGTGTCTAAAACTCAAGTAGAGCAAATTCTATAACGAACTTGGGATCCTTTTGGTACTTCATAATAACGCTGCAAATTTATTGCGCTATTCTGCCAGTCTTTTACCAATAGCTTAAAACAATCGATCCTCATAGGATTGAGAAGCTTTGTTATGAAAATGGTGTACAACTACTTGCCTAACCGATCATTTTGTGTAACTATAACAATTGGCTCAGATGGTAGATCAACCGAGCTTCAGAGTAAAGCCCGGTTTCCACTTGACGAAAAATTCGCTGCAGCGAAAATTTCGCGGCTAAAAAGCCAAGTACGCATGCGCTGTGTGACGTTGCACACAATTTTGGACCACGCAGGTTTCGCTGCAACTTTCGCTGAAGCGAAAAAAGTAGTTGGAATTGATCCTACTTTTTTGCGATTCGCTGCAGCGAAATGTGAATCAAACCAATGCAAATCATCTGAAAATGATGTTGTCATGACATTTTCAGCAAACAAGATGGCGGGATGAAATTTGTAGCCTGTATTGCTTTGTTGCCTGAAATTTGTAGCCTGTATTTTGTCAATTGTGAATTTTTAGACCAATCATTACATAAAATTGTTCAAATGTCGAATGACATATTTTCGAAGAGAACGGTAAAAATATTCGATTATTTTAGAGCTTCATTTCCTTTACGAGTAAATGAAACTCTCCTTTCTCTTTCCTCTCTTCAAATAATTTCCGGATCCAGAATGGTTTACTGTATTTTCTTGCATAAACTCTACGTCTTCTGAGCAGAAACATTTGAATAATTTGTAGTCGTGCAAGCAATACAGCTTCCAAATTGACTGGTGCCATGATGGATTTTCATAAAATGTAGATTTTGGCGCGCGAAAAATATTTCAAGTGGAAATGAACCAGCGAAAATTTCGCCGCGAAAGTAGCCGCGAATTTTTCGTTGCAGCGAAATTTTCGTCAAGTGGAAACCCGGCTTAAGATCTGATCAGATCTGATCGACTGTGGTTCAAATCCCGGAAGGTCATATTTAGATTGCGTGACCGCACGACTGGAGTTGATAAATAAATGCGCAAAGAGGAATAATCGTGAATGAAGATAATCACTTGACATACGTCATAAGCGTTCGTGATCGTTCAACCTTATGCTATCATGAGTCAAACCATCATTTCGCATGTTCTTAAGAATTAAATTAGGAGAAAGTTAAAACTCTATGTTACTTGACAAGCAGACTACTCATTTCGATAGTGAGTATTTACTTACTTATATCAGTTAGAATTTAATGGGGAAATTAATCATACTCTTTCAAATTGCTTGATTACATGGAATGTGTTATTAGAAAATACAAATTTTTACGGTTAATAATGAATTTATAGTTATACTTTTCGGCAATCAATATCGAATTAAATATCATCAATAAACTGATTATTAATCGCGTTATCGCGTTGACATCTCCCTTCCCCATTCAAACAGCTGTATGCTTTTGGTATGACCCCTCAACAACAACTAAGTATGTACTTAATGGGTGGCAGTACTTTTTCAAAATATCACAGTATTTCAAAGATTCCTGACTATTAAAACGTTAATTATAGCTAATCAAAAAACTCGCAAGAAGTAAACGAAAGCAGAATCGAAAAAGAGCAGTGTGAATGATTATCCTTAAAAAATTCATTTGAATCAAATATTCTATCCACGACAGGATATACTCATGGGCTGGATAGTAATATGTTTTTCTTCTCAACAACGATAAGTCATGCTCCTCTAGATAATCACATTATAAACAAACCATATTTATGCTCAAGGATTTTCATGAATTATTAATTGACACAACTTTGCTGGCTATTATCGTTGTAACTGCAGTAGTGACAAAATGCTACGCCGAAAATGTTCTGTATCAGCTTTCCGCTTGACTGACAATGTCCTGCTACTTTCCCTATTCTATTTTTCTGGTTTCTATTACATGCTATCCCCACCAATTATAATTCTGAATTTACTTCTTCTGCCGTTTTACAGTTGTCACACAGTATCACACTTTAAAGCAATAGCTGTTCTCTGAGAAAAACAGTATCATGGAATGTGTTCATATTGAACCGATTAAAAATGCAATTTCAGATGGACAGCTTTAACAAGGACAGTAATTTTACGGTCACAGACTTCGATTCATTTAAACGCATATAAACGGGCATGGAGAAAAGAAAGAATCTTGGAAAGACGGTAAACATAGCGTTTGAGTATAATAGTATAATACTTACTTACTTTTGGTTTATATATTGATTACCGCTCGAGGCTTAAAACTCAATCCAACATTGGGTTTCTATAATTACTCTTATCACTATCGTTATTAGTGCTATAGTTTAAATTCGTATCAATAATATTATACGAGATGGAAATGTTAAAATTGATAACGATTCACACACTTTTACTATATCGAAATTAATAATCTCCAAGTATGAGATCTTCATTGATTTATAGTATTGTGAGCATTCTTACCTTCTTATAGCCCTTCTTTGTTTCTGCTAACTTTCAATTAAAAATGTTGAATACATTTTATCAATCCATCAACATTTAACATTATGCCCTTTTCTCGATCGTGTATGATATAAAATGTTCATCTGTTAGACTGTCACGCCCAAATAAATTAGTTGAGTGCATTACATAGGCAAGCACGTATTACAATAAGATAAGTCCACCATGTGGCATTTAATCTATTGAAACCAGCTGCATTAACAACGAACGAGATATGAATATCTGTAATTGAATTATCTCTCAAATGGGATATCCTGACCCTAATTAAATTGCCTGCGGGAAACAAATCTTTTTACATTTCAAAATACTCATTAGGACGTTGTTACGGTTTATGATGACTGTTAGACTTCACGGACTGGGACCGGTTGGCGGAATCAGATGCCAAGAGCAAAACTTGTGCAATGGTGATTCAAATAATAAATCCACAAGCAACCTTAAATTCATAACAAAATTTTGCATGGATGCTATTTTTATATTTTCGACACTATAGAGGCTTCTGTGTGTGTGTGTGTGTGTGTGTGCAATTTTATTTAACACCATTTTTCAACATGTTACGATAATCCATTATAGAGCATTCCAATATTTCATTTGCGAATGCGTTGTAATTGCTTGGCCTATAAATTATTATAAAATCATATGTGGCTGCTCGTGGGCTTTTTGGTGGGGAGGGCAGGGGGCGAATTCCCCTAAAAAATGTTGTTTAACCCTCTCCACGAAGCTATGGACCGAAAGCCTCTCCATTGTTGCTGTAGTATGAATATTCTATTGACTATTCAACTCTATTGACTAAGTTGACCGATCTTATTGACATAACAGCGTTGCTTGAAAGCTTATGGGCAAGCGTCTGCCGACAATAGCGTTTAATTCTGCCTTATTAGCGCCTGCGCGTAAACATCTAGTTCATTAAAACCATTGTTATTTATGGTCAAAGGCGTCCTCTGCTCTTCTTGACGCCACCAAAATAAAAAGCTCTTTGAAAGAATGCTGCTTGCGTCAACCGTCAACGCTTTGTGTGGAATAACCTCAATATGTATGTGATAAAAGATGTCGTCTTTATAAATAGAGCGTCAAACGGTGGAAAACTTTAAAACCATGTTGCTAAAGCAGATTTCGATACGTAATAATAATTCATTAAACTGTTCGAGAAGTTGGAAATATCAAAATGAGTGAAGGGATAATTCCATGTCATTGAAAGCATGCTTTCTAAATAGCTATTTGAAATGACAACGAAGGCACTGCCCCGAGTGCCATGTGGACGAGCCGCCACTGATAATCATCAAATGTGATACTGATTGGTTATTTTTGATTGTTGCGTTAGGAAAAGTAAGCTGTAACATTACGGATTCTGGCTTGAATCTCCAATATGCAACAAACTAACAATAGAGAAAAATGGCGTTCAAGCCTCATTATCGTGCAAATTTTTTAATGAGAACGAGATCAGCTTTTAAAAACCAAATGCATTTGACCTATTTTGATTAGCATTTTTTTAATCCGTTATATGTATTAGCACGCCTGTTCAGTACAGTTCATTGACGGATATAGAATTGTTTTATACCTCTATTTACTAATGTAACTATAATCTTCTGTTAATCTTGTTGATAACGCTGGAGAATTACTATCTAGGTGTCACGGGTGATGTCAATGTCGAAGCAGTGTTGTGTATTTTCAAATATATTCTCTTCCAATCTGGTGGCAGGAATGTTTATGTTGATGTTCACAGGCTTTATATCAACGATCTATGTTAGCAAAGTTTTACTTTCGACTATATGTTCATCAAAAAGGTGAAATGTCGCCATCAAATTTATCTAACTTTCAACCCAAAAGCAGAAAATGAACCAATTTTTTCTAAATCACGCATTGAAGCATGTCTTACTGATGTTGACTCTTGGATGACTTCAAACAAACTTTTGCTGAATGGCAGTAAGACTGAATTTCTCCTCTTTCATGCTCGTCATCGACCCTTGCCGCCATTAAGCTCTATTAGTATTGGAGACAGTGACATCACAAATTCAACATCAGCTAAAAACATTGGCGTTTGGTTTGATGATATACTATCAATGGATAAACAAGTGAAAGCCATCTGTAAAACTGCATTCTATCATCTTCGCAATATAGCCAAGATAAGAAAATATATTTCATTTAAACATTGTGAAATTTTAATTCACTCATTTATATCATCAAGAATAGATCATTGCAATATATTACTATCTGGAATTACAAAAGAAAATTAACATAAGATACAATGCGTTCAAAATTCTGCTGCACATGTACTGACTTTCAAACGAAAATATGATCATATTACACCAATTCTACAAGATCTTCACTTGCTACCTGTAAAACAGCGCATTAAATTCAAAATTTTAATCATCACATATAAAGCATGGTACGGAATGGCACCTAGTTATTTGACAGAACTATTGCTTCCTCGTATACCAATTAGAACTTTGAGGTCTAAAGATAAAATGCTACTTGTCCAACCAAAATGTCACTTGAAGACCTACGGATGTCGATCATTCTCCAACGTAGCGCCATTATTGTGGAATGGTCTCCCATTTGAAATTCGCTGTTGTACATCACTTGAACAATTCAAAACCGAAGTAAAAACGCATTTGTTCAAAGACTATTTTAATTTAAATTAAATTAAAACATAATTATCATTCTATTATGCTGTAGATGTTTAACAATGAATCTTACCTTATACTTACTTACCTTATGTAATTCATTTTGTATATACCTTTTATTTAATTTTATTACTATATAATCCTGTAAAGCGCCATTGGATTCATCAAGAAATGGCACTATAAAAATGCATATTATTATTATTATTATTATTATCATGTTCCCAAATGTTTTTAAAGCTATTATGTCATTCCTTGCAGTTCTTCCCTCTACGAGTTTTATTTCCTAGCCTGAACATTATATAGGTCTACAATTAATTTTTTTTTTCATTGATCAAACAAGTATTATATTCAACTAACGGTATTGACAGAATTAATAACTACTTGCTGTTCAGATTTTAATCAAAATAATGAAGAGCAATTTGTTTCAAAAATGAAAGACAATAGATCTTTTCGCCTATCTAAGGGCTGGTCTTTCAGAGTTTAATGGTTCATCTAGACACACAGGTACTTCTGAAAGTTTTTCTATTTATAGTTATCCTAGTAAATCAATTCAGTATAGCTTGTATTATTTTAAATATCATAAAATTTACTTTTTTAAGAAAATCTTTCACAGCTTCAAATAAAACATTTTCGGTCAAGATTCCAATTAGCCTTCTATTTCATCTACCAGCTACATTATCAAGATATGAAATTATAAAGAATCTCTAAGTTTTCTGATACAATGATATAAAAAAAAAAAAAAAAAAATTCTAAACTAGGTCAGAAATTCATGAATTCACACCTCAATATCGTTCACTTTATACAAGGTTATCTCTGCACAAATGTTTACATGATTTGCCAATAACGGATTATCTGTATTAATATCTGTACTATTCGGCCAGTCAGTTGTCATAAATCCAGGACAGCCAGCCCACAAATATCGAAATATGAAATATTTTATTTACAAACATACACAAATAACCGAATAGGTCACATACAGGAGTAACCTTGAAAATCAGCTTCAACCAGAGGTGTGATAACGCCTGGATATATATTTTTTTAATTATACTTCAGATGTGAAGAGTTTTTTAGTCATCTTTTAAGCTGGGTTTCTTTATAGCTGGCAAACAGAATTCGCTGCTTCAAACATCGAAGAAAACTAACCTGGTATATCGTTGATGCAGATTGTCATAAGATAATCAATGGAATTTGATATTATTGCTGCTGATCGAGCCATCCTGTTACGATTATTTCAACAAGCCAGTCATCATATGATCAGTTAATTGTTCAAGGCAATTTGATTCATCCAATTTGTTTATTGAACGGCCTCGTGCCAGTGTATTCCAATAATCCAAATTGTGAAATGTTTAGTCTAGCACAGTGGCATCCAACCTACTATTTTGCATTAATGCTGAACGGAACTTGTGAAAGGTTTGAGGGGGATGCTTTGTGAGTCGTGAGAATGATATATAATAATCATATAATAATATTATTCCATGTTTAATGTAACAGTTTTGCACGTACGAAGGCACTTAAGAAAACACTTCACCTGTGACATCCAGAGTTTCAATTTTATAGCTTGACTTTTCTCATCCTAGTAATGACATAAAGAATGATAACATAACGAAGTATAATTTATAAATATGTAACAGCACACAATGCACTATATATTAAGCAATTGGCGCACAGTTTCCTAAGAGCTATTGAGATTTGGCGCACGAGAGGCACGTAAGGAGAAAACGAGTAGGCATCAGTAAATTGCTGACTACCTCGGCGAGTAATTTTCGCCTTCAAGTTTTCTGCTGAAGTGACTAATGATCTTCCACAATATAAACAGACCCGATTACAAAGTCTGTTTCATTTTAGAAAATGGTTATCACATGCTGTATTTGTATTACAGGGTTACTGAACGGCAGCCGTGTTTGGGTTCTCTGATACAAACACGCGGGATGTTGGGAGACACGAGAAAGCATCAGAAAAACAAGAGCCCGTAGGGCTTGTGTTTTTCGCTTTCGAGTGTCTCCCTACATCCTAAGTGTTGGTATCAGAGAACCCAAACACAAGGGTGCCGTGCAGTAACCCTTTCGTGAAATAAAACATATTTTTATTATTTTTAATCGAATTTAACATAAAAGATTTGACTGATTAGATCAATTTTCTCCTATAAATATTCACGTCTTCGTCATATTTGCCTTTCTTCGAATCACAGATCCAGAGTTCTACTTTCGAAACACTTTTGACTCTTTCGAACGCTATGATTTTGATCTGTCTTTTTTCTCACTTCTGCTGTGTCGCAAGCTTTTGCCGGTTTTGTAAGGCATTTTTGTCTCGGAATAACCATCATAACCAAACAAATGATGCAAAGAAGAAGGATGCCTAGAATTATAATACTATATTCTGAAATATATATCATCAACGATGTTAATAATGCAATTTTTATATTTGCAATTAATTAGAAATTTTGGATGTTTTTTCTCTCATGATGTCTAAGTTGTTTTGGCTTGCGTGATCCAAACATGGGAGTAAGCCAATTAAATCACTAGAACAGCATTCGAAAATCTATCGAGTTTTACAATCATATTTTTACCACACTCGAGTAATGTTGAAAGCACTCGTGTTTTCTAACATCTCTCGTGTAGTAAATATGAATACAAACACGACAAGTGCATGGTAGCCCGTTAATACAAAATAAATTGTAACTATGTTATTAACATGGACTATTAATAAGAAATGGAATTTACCAAGAGAAAAATTATTTTTTGAATTTTAGATTTTATGCATGAGAATTTGATGCCATGTATGTAAAGTTACAGAAATTTGGTAAAGGTTTCTTATGTATAAAGTAAGTGCCGATTGGGTATGTACGAGGGATTCGATTGAATAAGATACTTCTGGTAAGTACTTCAGCAATTTTCGTTAAACAGACCATGCTATTAATAAAGAGATAAACTTACCACATTCAGAATTTTTGTGGGGTTCATGTGGTGGTTTATTGTCGTTACGGAAAACTCGTTTCATTGTCGTGATTCACTGATAAATCAAGTACAAGAATTCTCATCGTTTACTATATTTGTGAACTGAATTTGCAAACTGAAGGGGCTTACAATAACATTCGAATTTAGATTATCATATCATCAATTAAACAATGTTCAAAATAATTTACATTTTTGTTTTGTTAGGTAAAGTTGGCTTAATGGGAGTTTTCGAATAATGGGGAGATGAATCCCCAGCTGGTGTTTCCTTGTTCGTCGTGATTGGATCTTGTTTAGAAGTTGATTTACAAGTTGGAAGAAATAATTGAAAAGCCACTTTTCCGTCAGAAATTGGTATGGAAACTGCCAAAACCGGGTTTAAGCGCCAGAAAATAAATTTCGTTCGTTCTAAGCGGTACGAAGATTTCGAAAAACTTTGTTGTGAACGAAGCTGTCTGTTAAAAGTTTTTTGGGTTGATTCCGTAGAGATGCGCAGTGTAAGTGCGCACAAAGACATTTCGACTTCGTTCCGAATCTAAACCTCCCTAATGCTCTGTTTTACTCAACATTGAGCATTTTCACATTACATGTGTATCTGTGTTTACATTCATTAAAATTATTTTTGAAATTTATTATTATAAATGACATGAGTAAAAGCTCAAATACAAAAAATTAGTATATGAAAACTAAAAGAAAATGAATGCTTTACAATTAGAAATATAAATAATAATACAATCAAAAACATACGTATCAGTCTTCAAAATTACAACGGCATAGCGTAGTATGAATTTATAATCTTCTTTCGTATCTAGTTAATGAAAGTATTAGATGATGAGTATAATTGTCAGGAAAGTGATGGCCATTCCAAATTATTTGAGAGTAAAAATTTGGTAATGATTAAAGCATTTATTTTTGTCATTGTAATATGTCTGGTATGGAGAGGCTGGTAAATTTTAATTGTCAATTAATGGAGTGTTCTAAGGTCTAATTTTCAGTTTAAGCTAGTTCAATTATATTTGGGATCTTTTCATGATCTGAAACATTTTTATGGTCTTCCTCCGAACGTTATTTGAGCAGCCCCCGTCCAAGCGCAATGGAAGTTAACCCTCGGGCTTTTCAACTAAAAACAATGGATTTCTTCATTCATTGGAAGTTTTCAACATCAGTAGTTATAAAGCGTGACTATGTGTTTGTTTGCGTTTATTGATATCGCAGTGGAAATACGGAATATCACGCCAAAGCTCACAATCGTGAATTAACACAATTTATGCTAATTCTTCAATATTAAAACTTTGCCAAACAACATCAGATAGCCATGTTAGCAAAATGCTATTCATCAGGGAGTTAAACACAAATTGAATAAACAATCTGACTCTTAAGGGCAAAACCAATTCAACGTGTATATTCCGTTTATTTAGACATTTAGTTATGATATTTTTATAACTAGATTATAATTATTTTTTTAATTCTTCAACTTACAAATGTAATATACAGCAGTCGAAGCGTCGTATCTTGTATTTATAATAATTAGACTAATTTCCATGTAAATAGATATAAAGTATTAAATAAGCATCCTTGCATGACGTAACGTCATTTTTGTTCAAATGCTTTGTTTTATAACTTTTAAGTGCCCTGCTTGTTCCTATGGATTTCAGAGCAACATTTCAAATTGTTTGTTTTATGTTCAAATCTAGGAATGTTTCAAGTAGTCATGGATCCAACTCTGAACGTAACACACAATTTTTCCATGTATATTATCTACATATATTAGAAGAGATAATTATAGAATTATTAGCAGGAATGCTTAATTTTAATTTCAGTTTTTTTCAAAGAGCGATCGAAGCCTGTGATTGATGACCAGTTAATTCCTTTTGAAAATACAGTAGAGCCGAACAATCCATTCAAATTTGCTTCAAAACAGGCTCCACACCACCATCCCCCACTCCAGTGTGAGGCACAATTTTTGGTTACACTTTCATCATTGTCCCTATCTTTGGTTGTAAACATTCGAGTTTTACTTTTACGAGTCATTGCATCAGTAGTATTACCTAGATGAGTAAACAAAATTAAGCTCAAATCATTTCAAATATTTTATTGAAAATCGGTACGGATTCAAATTAATGTAGTTCAAAAGCAAAATCTCCAGAGCATTGATTAGGCTTCTAAGGCTTAGGTTATACGTTCGTGCTGAACCAAAAATATTTATTTAATTGTGTTAAGTTCATCAGCTGGCACTCTCTGTATAACCCTAATCGTTTCGCCCTAAGGTATTTGGCCCATTCCTAATTGCTGGGGCGAATAATCCTGGCTCTCTGCGCTACTCTAGATCATCTCCATGTTATTCAGACGGGCTAGTGTCGTGCCGAACCAAATTATTTTTATCATGGGAACCATGACTATTTCATAGATCGTCCTTATATAGCTAAAAACCGGGGGTCGTTGCTATCTTAGCCTCAGTTTCATGACATTACTATGATGATTAGCTGAGAAATTAAGCAAACATTTTCAATGATCTTTTATCAATAATCCAAACTACTTGTTCAATAATCCAAGCGACACAAATCTGTTTTGATTTATTTATCAGTGATCTACAAAATGAGGTATAATGCAAGTACTACTCATTCTATCAATTTTAAAATGAGTATAATATTTCAAGCACATGATGTTTTCAAGGTAACATTTGAGTCCTTTGATAAACGAAAATTATGCTTACATCGTACGTCGTATTGTATGACTTTTTATGTTGAATAATGATATTCCAACCATGCTATGTGTTTTGATTTAGTTATCGATAATGTACAAGATGGTATCAAAATAGCATCACGATTATTGGGATTTTATTACGGTTATTAATTAAATATCTTATAGTAATAATAATAATTCATAAAAAAGACCAAGTTGCTTCTTTCCCATTTTCAATTAATATCATAATCCATATAAATAGCCCTTTTCCTTAAAGTTTATTTAATTTCTAGTACAGTTTCCGGAGAAGCAATTCCTGTTGATAAATTTATTGGCAGTCGCCATTTTTTCTTCTGCTCGCGCTACAAAGGTCAGATTTCATCCTTCAAATGATCAAAATTCAAATTTTGGTAATTGGTTCTTCGCTTGGCTCGACTGTAGAACCCGCAGCGGTACCGAACATCTATTATAGGCACGCACTTAATTGGAATATGGTACGACACGACAGTATAACCTAGGCCAGAGGCAAAACGTATTTTGATATTTATCTTTCTTCTAATCAGATTTTACGATATTACTTATAAATTTATCAATATGTTGGGTTTCAAAATTCAATCCAGACACCATCGAAACGTTTTACAAATGATAATGAACTGCTGCTGTCAACATTTATGTGAAATTTCAAGATGAAGATTATTTAAAAAGAAATGAAAAATGCAAATGGATTTACCTTGATTTCCATTGAAATCTAATCGATAGTTGTCTGTTTCAGCTGATAGAGTAACGGAATAATATTCCATATAGTAATAGACATCATTGTCCCACATATCGAAGCGAAGTATTACATCCTGATTTTTCATCAAGTTAACCATTGGTTCTAGACCAAGCCAAAAGTCGCCATTCAAATCTCCAAAGCCTTGTTTGTACGAAGACCATGTAGCGTCAAAATCAACATTTCCATTAACTCTTCTCTGAACCACAGTCCAGCCTTCAAAAAGGTTATATACATTAATTAGGTGAGAACAAACATTGATGTTGAACAATATCAAAATAATAATAGCATCTGACATGTTAGATTCATGTTTGCTTACGACTCTTAAAAATAACTTCTAAGCAACTGCAATGACTTATTGTAGATTATTTGCAATACTAAAGCAAATTAAATGATTTTTCAACTTTAATTTTAGACCAAATGTAATTAAAGTGCAATAAAATGGTTTTCTGCTGATTCTTTAATGGATCGACATTTTGAGCAACACCTTAATATAGGATCTCCGAATCTCAAATTGGCAGACATCGGTACGTTCGTCAAATAGAATATGAATATATGATCTGATCTTAATTTCAGGCTATACAATGTTTTTAAGGAAAATGTTAAGCCTGACCAAGCGTAGCTCTCTTGCGGACACTACAGTTGACTGATGTCACCTTATGGAAGCCGTAATTTCCGGCCTTGAGTTGTGTGAGGACCCTCGCGTTTACATGTATTTGTATGTTTACATTTACATGTAACCTCGCTATTGCAAAGAATGTTTCGCCATGAAAGTAAGGCCAACAACAAGAACAAACCATATATGATACAAATTTAAAGGCTTCACAACAAATTAAACGAAGAAATAAATTTTTGTTTTTGTTAAATCTGAAAGCTGAAGAGTAAACTCGAACCGCTAAGAGTATCTTTTGTCGAACGAAGCAAATCATATATAACTGTCGTCTAATTAAGTCAAATAGCAAGCAGGTAAATAATGCTCCTTTCAATATCTTGGATTTCACTAAATTCTCAAATTTTCTCGTTTTCTAATTTCATTTGTTGTATTTCACGTGTCTATCCCATTTTAAAGTGTCCACCAATCACTATCGAAAACATTTCAAACATTTTTTCCAGCGATCTCAATTAGAAATTTGAATTGAAATAATTGATTTTGTTGAAACGCTAATGACTCCAAAGTCGGGTTTTCTTATATAATCTTCAGGTCTTAGCAAACATGGCAATTATAAGCACCAATGTTGCAAGTGATCTCAAAATCTCAAAATCAATTAAAAAATAACAAGGAAGGAAATAATTGATGGTGATTCCCAGCAGGCAAACCAACATTGGAGCAGCGTCGATCGGCATCGGATTTAGGTTGGACCAACCATTGGTTTATGGCTGGAATATAGTGCAGATTTGAAAGATGGACCGACCGACATTACCAACACTAAACCAACGTCGTACGCCGATGAGAATCAAGCTCCAATCCAACCCTTCAAACGCAGGTTCATATTAGCCCAGATGTACGGTCACGGTAACAATTTACAGAATATATACAACAGTACACGGTGTTCAATTTAAAAGCAAATAAAAACAGTTTAATAAGTATACATTCGCAAAAATATTGCAACTAACATGCATATAATAATAATAGTATATAAGTTAAACTCCACATCGTTTTACATAAGAAACACCATGTAAACACCAATAGCATTAAACACTTTATCATAATCAAACTATTGTTCATCGTTCATGTCTTTTTCGGCCTTTTCTGGTAAATATAGCAGCGACGTTTGTATTCCAGACTCATGTGGCCTTTATAAACAATAATATATAGAAGATAATAAAGTCTGATTTCATTCATTACTGAAAACAAAAATGAAGAAGGACAAATAAATAAGAGAATACAGCACAATTTTAATATTAATCATGATAGACTATAATGAAATATAAGAGCACACCTTATTATGTCTTGAAGTTTTAAGGCGATCCAGCGATGTTCAGTACACATAGTACGCAAATCTACAAAAAAAACACAAGACATTAAACATAATATTTTATCACAAGATAGTCACTAAATAAAATATGATTATTAGCGGTAATAAATCCTAACAAATTTGAAGAGAATATATAGGTATATATATAGTTGACTGGACACATAACAAAATGCACATACCTGCCACTTAAAAGAGAGTTTCATCAAAGCTTCCATGGTTGAATGATGCAATCTATATTGGTGGTCATCTCTGTTCGGCACAATACTTCTATCAATGAAACAATTCAGATTCCATTAAAGTGATGCACAGATATGTGCAGTGATTGCAATTTTAAATCAAACGCTGAATAATAGTTAAAATGAGAATTTACCATACCTTGACTCTGGTCTTAACTCTGTTTGATTCTTTACGGTATAAAACCAACAATCCATTAAATGAAGTATCCCATATGAAGATGTCACAGTACAGCAATATAAATCACTTTTACTAATTATATAGCCTCTAATAATTATTTGATTTATTGAGAGTACATCGAATTGATCAACGAAAGTTGAAAACCACAGCATATAGTATATTTAAAATAAAACGAGGTAAGATCCTCACAAATCCAATGCTTTGTCGACATTTTATCGACATTATCCTTCCAGCTAGATAGGTATAGTCACCATATTACCATACACAGCATATGAGATCATAAATTCTCCATTTCGATGAGTCAGATAAGACAGATAAACATTGCCTGCCGTTAATACAATTAACAAAACGTGGAAAGTCGCGAAAGCGGGAAAAATGAAAAATGAAGTTTTGAAAAGCTTGCTCGAATTGAGGCTCGAGTACTGCATTTTGATTGGTTAAAGCCAAGGTCGATAAGCGTTCACAGAAAAAGGCATATCCTGTGAAAGAAGTGCGGACGACATAATTGGGTCCAGAGAGGAAATGAAGGCGAGATTTGACATATTTGATTGGAAACCAATATGGTCTCTATCTTAAATCCGATGACAGAGATACTTCAGTTTCTTTCGTCGGTCTCTATCCTAAAAACAATTTAAATCTGATATGCTAATTCATAGCAAAAGTTGTTCGACGCGAATCCAACGAAACGACGTTGGACCAACATTAATCCGAGCATCCGTGTCTGCTGGGTTCTTTCCTAGAAAGTTTTGAACTCGAAACACAGCTCTGGAAAGAAAAATATGTGTACACTTTTTAAATCCCATCCTGCTGTGTTCACACTTTCCATCATTTATATAAACGGGGAAAACAATAACATGGCCTAGTTTATGATTATGATTATAGTGGGAAAAACTGTGTAGAGTAATCCTCATGTTCTATTCAAACATGCCTGTTTTGTTTGCTTGTAGTTTGTCAAAAAGGATTATGTTTCTTTAATTCTGTATTTTTATTCAACGTAAGAAATTTCTATTGTAATTTGCAAGTCAAATACATCCAGTAATAGATTATTTCTACAAAGGTTTTTTCCACTTTATGCATTCTGAGTATAGTATTTGATTCTAACTTACATCGTATTGTCAAAGGGATTGTTGTTGTTACTCGGCACTGATTTAATAGAGCAGTACATGTGAGGTTTTTTCCATAGTCACTGTGTAATGGTATGTATGGTGAGGCAATAATTCTTCCATCAATGGCCAGAAATATTTTATTGACATCTGCATTATATCTTGTGACTTGACATTCAATTACAGTAGGAATACCAGTGTCCAGTATACCAGGCACAGCTATCGCCAATAAAGGAGAATTTGCTATACATGGAAATAAAATTAGAATGTGCTTTGATGTAGTGTCAGATGTACAAGGGACTCGATGCTTTTATTTATCCTAATGAATTGATGCTTACTGCAAAGAGAAATGTGTCAACTAATATCCATCAATTCAAACCAGAAATGCCTTTTCAATGACTTGGAATTTCATGCTTTATTATTTGATCATCAAACCGTCGTCAGATGATCGCAAGACCTATGGATGGATATGGGTGTGCCAAATGTGCCAATTACCCAAAATGTTTCAAAAATCCTGTAAAGGCTACCCAAACAAAGTTTCAAAAACTTGAAAATGCTACCGAAAAAGTTCCAGGAGAGGACTTTCACATTGGCGATATAAGAGATGATGTCATTTTTTGGGGTACAATTTTGGAATATACTTGGTACTTTGTGTGTGTCAAATATTTATCATTGGCTACCCTCTGCATAATTTTTGTATGCAGTGGTGAATCCTGCTTATTATGCTTTCAGGTGCCCATAGCGCTGATGTAAAATGCCCAATTGGCATATAAACTATTCAACAATTCAGTTGATGGTAAGGTTGGGATATCGTTTCCAGAAAAACTTTTAAAAACCTACAAAAAGAACACATATTACCCCCAACCTCACCCTAACGAAAAGAAATTCACAGAAAAATTTCAAACGAGATTCGTTGCACTCTGAATACATGTAAACGAGTATGCTGCGTGGGAATTTCTCGTTTTTAACGATGGATTTAAGTGTAGTGAATGTAGCAACAACTATTTTGCATGATGTCTAATTGTGACTGAAATTGTGACTGAAATAATTCCCCTATCATTAAATTGAAAACTTTAATTAAAAAGATATGATTGTGATGGTGAACTTCAATGCTTACTATGCCAAAATATTGTCAGCTCCGAAAAACACTGTAAAGATCGTAAATCGTATCATTAATCATAAGACTAAACTTTAGCAGATGCTCTGACAAATAGTCAAAAGAAAATAACGTAGCAAAATGTTATATTCACTGCACACAAAACCATTGCTCACTCCGAAATAATCCCACGTGGCAATCTCATTTATTTCAAAGCAGAATACAATGGATCTTATTTTAAATTTTTTCGTAAATTTCTTTCCATTCTCCGTAAATCTGACGAGGCCTAAATTGTGCTCTGTTCTGCCACTGAACATTTTCGCTTACCTGTGTTTACCTCATATTATATTACATCCGGGTTACAAATATAACAAATGAGGGAGTGACTAATGACTATCGTAATTGTTTCTTTGCGCAAAGTTGATGGTAATTCAGTATTACAATAAATGAATAAATAAATTGATATTCACCATCTTCGTATTTGTTGCATGGGTTCATCTGCTCGATGTTGCTAGGCAACAATTCCTAAATGAATCAAAAGTAATAGCTCACTAAATCATCATTGATAGAGACACGCACTTAACATCCAGAACTGTTACTCTAAAGTGTTCTGAGACTGCTTTGTGGTACAGTGACCAGGGCCTCTAGCACCTATATACACTATAGTTGAAATAGAAATAACTTGAAAAATGGTTGATTTGTCGTTGCTTCAACATCAAATTAAAGAACTTTCCTGCTGCAGATCCAGCACATTGCTATATGCAGACGCTTTTTCTTCAAAATCGCAAAATTCAAATAAACTCTTACAGATTATAAGTAATTTATAAATAATTGTAAAGATTATTTTATTCTAAGCGATACAAAACTTCTTATTAGCTACATTCCAGGTAATTGTAAAGTCTTGCCTGACGATTTTTATTCTCAGACGAGAAGTTGTAAAGGACCCACACGCTCCTTCTTGAATACTCAAACGCAATGGTGATTAACATTTAACTCCACATAAGGTTTCAATAGAAAAGCAAAGAAATAAGGTTCAAATTTGATTAGTTTTAACGAGAGAGAGGCTCGGAACCTTTGATTACAGTTGTTTTAGTTGAAACCAACTAGGGTACTATTCGATGATCTGCATTCTGATTGGCAGCTCAATTGTTCACTATTTTCTCGTAGTGAAGGCTGACAAGTTCCCTCGAAAATCTCAAAAGTTAACAGATTCGCAAATATTTTTGATGAACCAATTTCATACGAGAGTCTTATAAATTCCGTCTTCGAGAAAACAAAACAAGAAACAAAATATGAGATGAAGTTGCTTAATGGTAGGCTAATCTTATTTAACAATCTTCTCGCAATTTTTTGTCGTTATTTTATTGCAGATTAGTTTGCTAGTGTCAGCTAAAGTTTATAAACAACAAACTTCTATGTTAAATACTGCAAACATTTATATATATTTTTAGATACTCAAACTCAATAGCTACTTTGCTTAAGTTTGCTATTTTGTGGAGTTGTATTTTTGTAGCCAGTAATAATTTCCAACTGTTTTGTTCTAAAAATCAAATCTGAAACAAGTCAAATTAATTAAAATTCATCCTTCAAATCACGACGCGCTGCAATCGTTATGGATGCCTTTGATAAATCTCTGTATTTGAAATTAACTATGCAGGAAGTGAATAAATAGTTGAATTGATTTCTTTTCATATGGTTTGCTTGTACCACTAATTAGTTTCTACTAAAACAATTACACAACTCGCCCATGTTGTATCCCGTCCTGAATAGTCACCTCGTCACTATTCGACGGTAGCCAAAATCAGGCTTGTTGTCTAATTGGTAAATAGTTGGATTTGGATAGAGCACTCAAAATATGTATGCTATTCAGAAATCTGCACACGTCAGAACGAGAGGTAAGCATTTCTCACTCTATGGCTTAATTACGTACTATATTTCTCCATCACTTCCACTGCAGATGAGAGCTGATTGTAAAAAAACTGATTACACATTAAATACTAACATGGGTTTAGGACGTGGATTCAAATTAATTAGTTTCTAATAGCAGGTTCCTGACCACGAGGCAACGAAAGACTGTCTGAATGTCAGTCCCAATTACGAATATACTCTGCTGGTTAACAAGAATATTTTATCATAATACAATATTTTAGAATAAGTTTCGGAAATTCATTTTTTCATCGCGTTGTTCTCTTGTGGAACTCTCTCGCTGAAGAAATTGTCTCGAGCAAAACACTACCCAAATTTAAATCTACAATAGAAAAAATTTATGTTAAAAATGTTACAAAATAGTTTCGTATAATAGTTATGTATATATTATCAAAGTTTTGTAAAATGATGCAACCTTTTTATTTGTTTTTTCGAAATCCAATAATTTATTTTTAGAATTTTCAAGGCCACATACAAGTGAGGATACAATTACAAATATCCTCCTTTGTTTCATTTGCCTTTCAGCCATTTTTCTAAAAATATATACTTACATACATACATACATATGGAACACGAATAACTGATCAATAATTAATACTACCTTATAGTCTCGGGGTGTCAGACATAACCACAAAGCTTGACTTAAAATATCATAGTACGTAATTAATTAATAGATCCCTCAACAATACAAATTTGTAAAGTAATTGCTAAGGAAATGAATTAAATATAATGCTACAGTTTTCAAAGTCCTGTAAAGTTGCACTCCATAATCTAAAAAAATGATCTAATACTCGGCACATCATTCTTGCTTAATTGATTATAGTAATTTTCTCCTTATATGTTAGATAGAATCAAATGTAGGTCTTGAACGATTTCCTTCAGATGTAAAACGTCTCCAGGCAAAGTATATAGAGGTTTGTCACATGTTCCCAACGAGTTCCCTGAGAATTATTTAAAGAATAGATTGATAATCCAGGTTTTGTATTTTGAATAGATCGTGACCTCTGGATGTATTGCTATGCCACATCAACATGGCCGATTTGAGAAATCTCTATTATTTATATGGTAACCATATAGTGTTGCACATTAAACTACTCCTGTTTTCATTAAAGTTTGAAAATCGATAAAGAAACTTTAGAAATTCATATATAGGGAAACGTTTGAAATCCACCTGGAAAATGTGTACTGCAGAAACAATCTATTTATCAATGTAGCATCAGACACAAAGATTTTATAACAAACTCACAAATTCTGTCGTCAATCCTTTGTCAGTTTCAATTTGACCATAGTTAGTACCTTCATCAACAGTTGTCAAGAATTCACAAGCAACTGAATAAGGATGATTCAACACCTTTTTTCTCACATACTGACATTTATCTGGGTTCATTAAACAACGAAGGCTGCATTGAACTGATGAGGCACCATGAATTAAAGTTGTTTTCTTGTAGAGCCGTGTCTCTTTCTCTTTTCTTTCCATAAAATGTGACTATGTTGCAGTTGTGAAGGCACCATGATTGAATGCAACAAATGCAATTGCCAGCAAAAGATTATTACTAATCATAGAAACCATCTGAAATAATAACAAAGATGTGTCTAAAACTCAAGTAGAGCAAATTCTATAACGAACTGAGAAAAACAGTATCATGGAGTGTGTTCATATTGAACCGATTAAAAATGCAATTTCAGATGGACAGCTTTAACAAGGACAGTAATTTTACGGTCACAGACTTCGATTCATTTAAACGCATATAAATGGGTATGGAGAAAAGAAAGAATCTTGGAAAGACGGTAAACATAGCGTTTGAGTATAATAGTATAATACTTACTTACTTTTGGTTTATATATTGATTACCGCTCGAGGCTTAAAACTCAATCCAACATTGGGTTTCTATAATTACTCTTATCACTATCGTTATTAGTGCTATAGTTTAAATTCGTATCAATAATATTATACGAGATGGAAATGTTAAAATTGATACCGATTCACACACTTTTACTATATCGAAATTAATAATCTCCAAGTATGAGATCTTCATTGATTTATAGTATTGTGAGCATTCTTACCTTCTTATAGCCCTTCTTTGTTTCTGCTAACTTTCAATTAAAAATGTTGAATACATTTTATCAATCCATCAACATTTAACGTTATGCCCTTTTCTCGATCGTGTATGATATAAAATGTTCATCTGTTAGACTGTCACGCCCAAATAAATTAGTTGAGTGCATTACATAGCCAAGCAGGTATTACAATAAGATAAGTCCACCATGTGGTATTTAATCTATTGAAACCAGCTGCATTAACAACGAACGAGATATGAATATCTGTAATTGAATTATCTCTCAAATGGGATATCCTGACCCTAATTAAATTGCCTGTGGGAAACAAATCTTTTTACATTTCAAAATACTCATTAGGACGTTGTTACGGTTTATGATGACTGTTAGACTTCACGGACCGGGACCGGTTGGCGGAATCAGATGCCAAGAGGAAAACTTGTGCAATGGTGATTCAAATAATAAATCCACAAGCAGCCTTAAATTCATAACAAAATTTTGCATGGATGCTATTTTTATATTTTCGACACTATAGAGGCTTCTGTGTGTGTGTGTGTGTGTGTGTGTGTGCAATTTTATTTAACACCATTTTTCAACATGTTACGATAATCCATTATAGAGCATTCCAATATTTCATTTGCGAATGCGTTGTAATTGCTTGGCCTATAAATTATTATAAAATCATATGTGGCTGCTCGTGGGCTTTTTGGTGGGGAGGGCAGGGGGCGAATTCCCCTAAAAAATGTTGTTTAACCCTCTCCACGAAGCTATGGACTGAAAGCCTCTCCTCTGTTGCTGTAGTATGAATATTCTATTGACTATTCAACTCTATTGACTAAGTTGGCCGATCTTATTGACATAACAGCGTTGCTTGAAAGCTTATGGGCAAGCGTCTGCCGACAATAGCGTTTAATTCTGCCTTATTAGCGCCTGCGCGTAAACATCTAGTTCATTAAAACCATTGTTATTTATGGTCAAAGGCGTCCTCTGCTCTTCTTGACGCCACCAAAATAAAAAGCTCTTTGAAAGAATGCTGCTTGCGTCAACCGTCAACGCTTTGTGTGGAATAACCTCAATATGTATGTGATAAAAGATGTCATCTTTATAAATAGAGCGTCAAACGGTGGAAAACTTTAAAACCATGTTGCTAAAGCAGATTTCGATACGTAATAATAATTCATTAAACTGTTCGAGAAGTTGGAAATATCAAAATGAGTGAAGGGATAATTCCATGTCATTGAAAGCATGCTTTCTAAATAGCTATTTGAAATGACAACGAAGGCACTGCCCCGAGTGCCATATGGACGAGCCGCCACTGAAAATCATCAAATGTGATACTGATTGGTTATTTTTGATTGTTGCGTTAGGAAAAGTAAGCTGTAACATTACGGATTCTGGCTTGAATCTCCAATATGCAACAAACTAACAATAGAGAAAAATGGCGTTCAAGCCTCATTATCGTGCAAATTTTTTAATGAGAACGAGATCAGCTTTTAAAAACCAAATGCATTTGACCTATTTTGATTAGCATTTTTTTAATCCGTTATATGTATTAGCACGCCTGTTCAGTACAGTTCATTGACGGATATAGAATTGTTTTATACCTATATTTACTAATGTAACTATAATCTTCTGTTAATCTTGTTGATAACGCTGGAGAATTACTATCTAGGTGTCACGGGTGATGTCAATGTCGAAGCAGTGTTGTGTATTTTCAAATATATTCTCTTCCAATCTGGTGGCAGGAATGTTTATGTTGATGTTCACAGGCTTTATATCAACGATCTATGTTAGCAAAGTTTTACTTTCGACTATATGTTCATCAAAAAGGTGAAATGTCGCCATCAAATTTATCTAACTTTCAACCCAAAAGCAGAAAATGAACCAATTTTTTCTAAATCACGCATTGAAGCATGTCTTACTGATGTTGACTCTTGGATGACTTCAAACAAATTTTTGCTGAATGGCAGTAAGACTGAATTTCTCCTCTTTCATGCTCGTCATCGACCCTTGCCGCCATTAAGCTCTATTAGTATTGGAGACAGTGACATCACAAATTCAACATCAGCTAAAAACATTGGCGTTTGGTTTGATGATATACTATCAATGGATAAACAAGTGAAAGCCATCTGTAAAACTGCATTCTATCATCTTCGCAATATAGCCAAGATAAGAAAATATATTTCATTTAAACATTGTGAAATTTTAATTCACTCATTTATATCATCAAGAATAGATCATTGCAATATATTACTATCTGGAATTACAAAAGAAAATTTACATAAGATACAATGCGTTCAAAATTCTGCTGCACATGTACTAACTTTCACACAAAAATATGATCATATTACACCAATTCTACAAGATCTTCACTTGCTACCTGTAAAACAGCGCATTAAATTCAAAATTTTAATCATCACATATAAAGCATGGTACGGAATGGCACCTAGTTATTTGACAGAACTATTGCTTCCTCGTATACCAATTAGAACTTTGAGGTCTAAAGATAAAATGCTACTTGTCCAACCAAAATGTCACTTGAAGACCTACGGATGTCGATCATTCTCCAACGTAGCGCCATTATTGTGGAATGGTCTCCCATTTGAAATTCGCTGTTGTACATCACTTGAACAATTCAAAACCGAAGTAAAAACGCATTTGTTCAAAGAGTATTTTAATTTAAATTAAATTAAAACATAATTATCATTCTATTATGCTGTAGATGTTTAACAATGAATCTTACCTTATACTTACTTACCTTATATAATTCATTTTGTATATACCTTTTATTTAATTTTATTACTATATAATCCTGTAAAGCGCCATTGGATTCATCAAGAAATGGCACTATAAAAATGCATATTATTATTATTATTATTATTATCATGTTCCCAAATGTTTTTAAAGCTATTATGTCATTCCTTGCAGTTCTTCCCTCTACGAGTTTTATTTCCTAGCCTGAACATTATATAGGTCTACAATTAATTTTTTTTTTCATTGATCAAACAAGTATTATATTGAACTAACGGTATTGACAGAATTAATAACTACTTGCTGTTCAGATTTTAATCAAAATAATGAAAAGCAATTTGTTTCAAAAATGAAAGACAATAGATCTTTTCACCTATCTAAGTGCTGGTCTTTCAGAGTTTAATGGTTCATCTAGACACACAGGTACTTCTGAAAGTTTTTCTATTTATAGTTATCCTAGTAAATCAATTCAGTATAGCTTGTATTATTTTAAATATCATAAATTTTTTTACTTTTTTAAGAAAATCTTTCACAGCTTCAAATAAAACATTTTCGGTCAAGATTCCAATTAGCCTTCTATTTCATCTACCAGCTACATTATCAAGATATGAAATTATAAAGAATCTCTAAGTTTTCTGATACAATGATATAAAAAAAATAAAAAATAAATTCTAAACTAGGTCAGAAATTCATGAATTCACACCTCAATATCGTTCACTTTATACAAGGTTATCTCTGCACAAATGTTTACATGATTTGCTAATAACGGATTATCTGTATTAATATCTGTACTATTCGGCCAGTCAGTTGTCATAAATCCAGGACAGCCAGCCCACAAATATCGAAATATGAAATATTTTATTTACAAACATACACAAATAACCGAATAGGTCACATACAGGAGTAACCTTGAAAATCAGCTTCAACCAGAGGTGTGATAACGCCTGGATATATATTTTTTTAATTATACTTCAGATGTGAAGAGTTTTTTAGTCATCTTTTAAGCTGGGTTTCTTTATAGCTGGCAAACAGAATTCGCTGCTTCAAACATCAAAGAAAACTAACCTGGTATATCGTTGATGCAGATTGTCATAAGATAATCAATGGAATTTGATATTATTGCTGCTGATCGAGCCATCCTGTTACGATTATTTCAACAAGCCAGTCATCATATGATCAGTTAATTGTTCAAGGCAATTTGATTCATCCAATTTGTTAATTGATCGGCCTCGTGCCAGTGTATTCCAATAATCCAAATTGTGAAATGTTTTGTCTAGCACAGTGGCATCCAACCTACTATTTTGCATTAATGCTGAACGGAACTTGTGAAAGGTTTGAGGGGGATGCTTTGTGAGTCGTGAGAATGATATATAATAATCATATAATAATATTATTCCATGTTTAATGTAACAGTTTTGCACGTACGAAGGCACTTAAGAAAACACTTCACCTGTGACATCCAAAGTTTCAATTTTATAGCTTGACTTTTCTCATCCTAGTAATGACATAAAGAATGATAACATAACGAAGTATAATTTATAAATATGTAACAGCACACAATGCACTATATATTAAGCAATTGGCGCACAGTTTCCTATGAGCTATTGAGATTTGGCGCACGAGAGGCACGTAAGGAGAAAACGAGTAGGCATCAGTAAATTGCTGACTACCTCGGCGAGTAATTTTCGCCTTCAAGTTTTCTGCTGAAGTGACTAATGATCTTCCACAATATAAACAGACCTGATTACAAAGTCTGTTTCATTTTAGAAAATGGTTATCACATGCTGTATTTGTATTACAGGGTTACTGAACGGCAGCCGTGTTTGGGTTCTCTGATACCAACACGCGGGATGTTGGGAGACACGAGAAAGCATCAGAAAAACGAGAGCCCGTAGGGCTTGTGTTTTTCGCTTTCGAGTGTCTCCCAACATCCTAAGTGTTGGTATCAGAGAACCCAAACACAAGGGTGCCGTGCAGTAACCCTTTCGTGAAATAAAACATATTTTTATTATTTTTAATCGAATTTAACATAAAAGATTTGACTGATTAGATCAATTTTCTCCTATAAATATTCACGTCTTCGTCATATTTGCCTTTCTTCGAATCACAGATCCAGAGTTCTACTTTCGAAACACTTTTGACTCTTTCGAACGCTATGATTTTGATCTGTCTTTTTTCTCACTTCTGCTGTGTCGCAAGCTTTTGCCGGTTTTGTAAGGCATTTTTGTCTCGGAATAACCATCATAACCAAACAAATGATGCAAAGAAGAAGGATGCCTTGAATTATAATACTATATTCTGAAATATATATCATCAACGATGTTAATAATGCAATTTTTATATTTGCAATTAATTAGAAATTTTGGATGTTTTTTCTCTCATGATGTCTAAGTTGTTTTGGCTTGCGTGATCCAAACATGGGAGTAAGCCAATTAAATCACTAGAACAGCATTCGAAAATCTATCGAGTTTTACAATCATATTTTTACCACACTCGAGTAATGTTGAAAGCACTCGTGTTTTCTAACATCTCTCGTGTAGTAAATATGAATACAAACACGACAAGTGCATGGTAGCCCGTTAATACAAAATAAATTGTAACTATGTTATTAACATGGACTATTAATAAGAAATGGAATTTACCAAGAGAAAAATTATTTTTTGAATTTTAGATTTTATGCATGAGAATTTGATGCCATGTATGTAAAGTTACAGAAATTTGGTAAAGGTTTCTTATGTATAAAGTAAGTACCGATTGGGTATGTACGAGGGATTCGATTGAATAAGATACTTCTGGTAAGTACTTCAGCAAGTTTCGCTAAACAGACCATGCTATTAATAAAGAGATAAACTTACCACATTCAGAATTTTTGTGGGGTTCATGTGGTGGTTTATTGTCGTTACGGAAAACTCGTTTCATTGTCGTGATTCACTGATAAATCAAGTACAAGAATTCTCATCGTTTACTATATTTGTGAACTGAATTTGCAAACTGAAGAGGCTTACAATAACATTCGAATTTAGATTATCATATCATCAATTAAACAATGTTCAAAATAATTTACATTTTTGTTTTGTTAGATAAAGTTGGCTTAATGGGAGTTTTCGAATAATGGGGAGATGAATCCCCAGCTGGTATTTCCTTGTTCGTCGTGATTGGCTCTTGTTTAGAAGTTGATTTACAAGTTGAAAGAAATAATTGAAAAGCCACTTTTCCGTCAGAAATTGGTATGGAAACTGCCAAAACCGGGTTTAGGTGCCAGAAAATAAATTTCGTTCGTTCTAAGCGGTACGAAGATTTCGAAAAACTTTGTTGTGAACGAAGCTGTCTGTTCAAAGTTTTTTGGGTTGATTTCATAGAGATGCGCAATGTAAGTGCGCACAAAGACATTTCGACTTCGTTCCGAATCTAAACCTCCCTAATACTCTGTTTTACTCAACATTGAGCATTTTCACATTACATGTGTATCTGTGTTTACATTCATTAAAATTATTTTTTAAATTTATTATTATAAATGACATGAGTAAAAGCTCAAATACAAAAATTGGTCTATGTAAACTAAAAGAAAATGAATGCTTTACAATTAGAAATATAAATAATAATACAATCAAAAACATACGTATCAGTCTTCAAAAGTACAACGGCATAGTGTAGTATGAATTTATAATCTTCTTTCGTATCTAGTTAATGAAAGTATTACATGATGAGTATAATTGTCAGGAAAGTGATGGCCATTCCAAATTATTTGAGAGTAAAAATTTGGTAATGATTAAAGCATTTATTTTTGTCATTGTAATATGTCTGGTATGGAGAGGCTGGTAAATTTTAATTGTCAATTAATGGAGTGTTCTAAGGTCTAATTTTCAGTTTAAGCTAGTTCAATTATATTTGGGATCTTTTCATGATCTGAAACATTTTTATGGTCTTCCTCCGAACGTTATTTGAGCAGCCCCCTCCCAAGCGCAATGGAAGTTAACCCTCGGGCTTCTCAACTAAAAAAAATGGATTTCTTCATTCATTGGAAGTTTTCAACATCAGTAGTTATATAGCGTGACTATGTGTTTGTTTGCGTTTATTGATATCGCAGTGGAAATACGGAATATCACGCCAAAGCTCACAATCGTGAATTAACACAATTTATGCTAATTCTTCAATATTAAAACTTTGCCAAACAACATCAGATAGCCATGTTAGCAAAATGCTATTCATCAAGGAGTTAAACACAAATTGAATAAACAATCTGACTCTTAAGGGCAAAACCAATTCAACGTGTATATTCCGTTTATTTAGACATTTAGTTATGATATTTTTATAACTAGATTATAATTATTTTTTTAATTCTTCAACTTACAAATGTAATATACAGCAGTCAAAGCGTCGTATCTTGTATTTATAATAATTAGACTAATTTCCATGTAAATAGATATAAAGTATTAAATAAGCATCCTTGCATGACGTAACGTCATTTTTGTTCAAATGCTTTGTTTTATAACTTTTAAGTGCCCTGCTTGTTCCTATGGATTTCAGAGCAACATTTCAAATTGTTTGTTTTATGTTCAAATCTAGGAATGTTCCAAGTAGTCATGGATCCAACTCTGAACGTAACACACAATTTTTCCATGTATATTATCTACATATATTAGAAGAGATAATTATAGAATTATTAGCAGGAATGTTTAATTTTAATTTCAGTTTTTTTCAAAGAGCGATCGAAGCCTGTGATTGATGACCAGTTAATTCCTTTTGAAAATACAGTAGAGCCGAACAATCCATTCAAATTTGCTTCAAAACAGGCTCCACACCACCATCCCCCACTCCAGTGTGAGGCACAATTTTTGGTTACACTTTCATCATTGTCCCTATCTTTGGTTGTAAACATTCGATTTTTACTTTTACGAGTCATTGCATCAGTAGTATTACCTAGATGAGTAAACAAAATTAAGCTCAAATCATTTCAAATATTTTATTGAAAATCGGTACGGATTCAAATTAATGTAGTTCAAAAGCAAAATCTCCAGAGCATTGATTAGGCTTCTAAGGCTTAGGTTATACGTTCGTGCTGAACCAAAAATATTTATTTAATTGTGTTAAGTTCATCAGCTGGCACTCTCTGTATAACCCTAATCGTTTCGCCCTAAGGTATTTGGCCCATTCCTAATTGCTGGGGCGAATAATCCTGGCTCTCTGCGCTACTCTAGATCATCTCCATGTTATTCAGACGGGCTAGTGTCGTGCCGAACCAAATTATTTTTATCATGGGAACCATGACTATTTCATAGATCGTCCTTATATAGCTAAAAACTGGGGGTCGTTGCTATCTTAGTCTCAGTTTCATGACATTACTATGATGATTAGCTGAGAAATTAAGCAAACATTTTCAATGATCTTTTATCAATAATCCAAACTACTTGTTCAATAATCCAAGCGACACAAATCTGTTTTGATTTATTTATCAGTGATCTACAAAATGAGGTATAATGCAAGTACTACTCATTCTATCAATTTTAAAATGAGTATAATATTTCAAGCACATGATGTTTTCAAGGTAACATTTGAGTCCTTTGATAAACGAAAATTATGCTTACATCGTACGTCGTATTGTATGACTTTTTATGTTGAATAATGATATTCCAACCATGCTATGTGTTTTGATTTAGTTATCGATAATGTACAAGATGGTATCAAAATAGCATCACGATTATTGGGATTTTATTACGGTTATTAATTAAATATCTTATAGTAATAATAATAATTCATAAAAAAGACCAAGTTGCTTCTTTCCCATTTTCAATTAATATCATAATCCATATAAATAGCCCTTTTCCTTAAAGTTTATTTAATTTCTAGTACAGTTTCCGGAGAAGCAATTCCTGTTGATAAATTTATTGGCAGTCGCCATTTTTTCTTCTGCTCGCGCTACAAAGGTCAGATTTCATCCTTCAAATGATCAAAATTCAAATTTTGGTAATTGGTTCTTCGCTTGGCTCGACTGTAGAACCCGCAGCGGTACCGAACATCTATTATAGGCACGCACTTAATTGGAATATGGTACGACACGACAGTATAACCTAGGCCTGAGGCAAAACGTATTTTGATATTTATCTTTCTTCTAATCAGATTTTACGATATTACTTATATATTTATCAATATGTTGGGTTTCAAAATTCAATCCAGACACCATCGAAACGTTTTACAAATGATAATGAACTGCTGCTGTCAGCATTTATGTGAAATTTCAAGATGAAGATTATTTAAAAAGAAATGAAAAATGCAAATGGATTTACCTTGATTTCCATTGAAATCTAATCGATAGTTGTCTGTTTCAGCTGATAGAGTAACGGAATAATATTCCATATAGTAATAGACATCATTGTCCCACATATCGAAGCGAAGTATTACATCCTGATTTTTCATCAAGTTAAACATTGGTTCTAGACCAAGCCAAAAGTCGCCATTCAAATCTCCAAAGCCTTGTTTGTACGAAGACCATGTAGCGTCAAAATCAACATTTCCATTAACTCTTCTCTGAACCACAGTCCAGCCTTCAAAAAGGTTATATACATTAATTAGGTGAGAACAAACATTGATGTTGAACAATATCAAAATAATAATAGCATCTGACATGTTAGATTCATGTTTGCTTACGACTCTTAAAAATAACTTCTAAGCAACTGCAATGACTTATTGTAGATTATTTGCAATACTAAAGCAAATTAAATGATTTTTCAACTTTAATTTTAGACCAAATGTAATTAAAGTGCAATAAAATGGTTTTCTGCTGTTTCTTTAATGGATCGACATTTTGAGCAACACCTTAATATAGGATCTCCGAATCTCAAATTGGCAGACATCGGTACGTTCGTCAAATAGAATATGAATATATGATCTGATCTTAATTTCAGGCTATACAATGTTTTTAAGGAAAATGTTAAGCCTGACCAAGCGTAGCTCTCTTGCGGACACTACAGTTGACTGATGTCACCTTATGGAAGCCGTAATTTCCGGCCTTGAGTTGTGTGAGGACCCTCGCGTTTACATGTATTTTTATGTTTACACTTACATGTAACATCGCTATTGCAAAGAATGTTTCGCCATGAAAGTAAGGCCAACAACAAGAACAAACCATATATGATACAAATTTAAAGGCTTCACAACAAATTAAACGAAGAAATAAATTTTTGTTTTTGTTAAATCTGAAAGCTGAAGAGTAAACTCGAACCGCTAAGAGTATCTTTTGTCGAACGAAGCAAATCATATATAACTGTCGTCTAATTAAGTCAAATAGCAAGCAGGTAAATAATGCTCCTTTCAATATCTTGGATTTCACTAAATTCTCAAATTTTCTCGTTTTCTAATTTCATTTGTTGTATTTCACGTGTCTATCCCATTTTAAAGTGTCCATCAATCACTATCGAAAACATTTCAAACATTTTTTCCAGCGATCTCAATTAGAAATTTGAATTGAAATAATTGATTTTGTTGAAACGCTAATGACTCCAAAGTCGGGTTTTCTTATAATCTTCAGGTCTTAGCAAACATGGCAATTATAAGCACCAATGTTGCAAGTGATCTCAAAATCTCAAAATCAATTAAAAAATAACAAGGAAGGAAATAATTGATGGTGATTCCCAGCAGGCAAACCAACATTGGAGCAGCGTCGATCGGCATCGGATTTAGGTTGGACCAACCATTGGTTTATGGCTGGAATATAGTGCAGATTTGAAAGATGGACCGACCGACATTACCAACACTAAACCAACGTCGTACGCCGATGCGAATCAAGCTCCAATCCAACCCTTCAAACGCAGGTTCATATTAGCCCAGATGTACGGTCACGGTAACAATTTACAGAATATATACAACAGTACACGGTGTTCAATTTAAAAGCAAATAAAAACAGTTTAATAAGTATACATTCGCAAAAATATTGCAACTAACATGCATATAATAATAATAGTATATAAGTTAAACTCCACATCGTTTTACATAAGAAACACCATGTAAACACCAATAGCATTAAACACTTTATCATAATCAAACTATTGTTCATCGTTCATGTCTTTTTCGGCCTTTTCTGGTAAATATAGCAGCGACGTTTGTATTCCAGACTCATGTGGCCTTTATAAACAATAATATATAGAAGATAATAAAGTCTGATTTCATTCATTACTGAAAACAAAAATGAAGAAGGACAAATAAATAAGAGAATACAGCACAATTTTAATATTAATCATGATACACTATAATGAAATATAAGAGCACACCTTCTTATGTCTTGAAGTTTTAAGGCGATCCAGCGATGTTCAGTACACATAGTACGCAAATCTACAAAAAAAACACAAGACATTAAACATAATATTTTATCACAAGATAGTCACTAAATAAAATATGATTATAGCGGTAATAAATCCTAACAAATTTGAAGAGAATATATAGGTATATATATAGTTGACTGGACACATAACAAAATGCACATACCTGCCACTTAAAAGAGAGTTTCATCAAAGCTTCCATGGTTGAATGATGCAATCTATATTGGTGGTCATCTTTGTTCGGCACAATACTTCTATCAATGAAACAATTCAGATTCCATTAAAGTGATGCACAGATATGTGCAGTGATTGCAATTTTAAATCAAACACTGAATAATAGTTAAAATGAGAATTTACCATACCTTGACTCTGGTCTTAACTCTGTTTGATTCTTTACGGTATAAAACCAACAATCCATTAAATGAAGTATCCCATATGAAGATGTCACAGTACAGCAATATAAATCACTTTTACTAATTATATAGCCTCTAATAATTATTTGATTTATTGAGAGTACATCGAATTGATCAACGAAAGTTGAAAACCACAGCATATAGTATATTTAAAATAAAACGAGGTAAGATCCTCACAAATCCAATGCTTTGTCGACATTTTATCAACATTATCCTTCCAGCTAGATAGGTATAGTCACCATATTACCATACACAGCATATGAGATCATAAATTCTCCATTTCGATGAGTCAGATAAGACAGATAAACATTGCCTGCCGTTAATACAATTAACAAAACGTGGAAAGTCGCGAAAGCGGGAAAAATGAAAAATGAAGTTTTGAAAAGCTTGCTCGAATTGAGGCTCGAGTACTGCATTTTGATTGGTTAAAGCCAAGGTCGATAAGCGTTCACAGAAAAAGGCATATCCTGTGAAAGAAGTGCGGACGACATAATTGGGTCCAGAGAGGAAATGAAGGCGAGATTTGACATATTTGATTGGAAACCAATATGGTCTCTATCTTAAATCCGATGACAGAGATACTTCAGTTTCTTTCGTCGGTCTCTATCCTAAAAACAATTTAAATCTGATATGCTAATTCATAGCAAAAGTTGTTCGACGCGAATCCAACGAAACGACGTTGGACCAACATTAATCCGAGCATCCGTGTCTGCTGGGTTCTTTCCTAGAAAGTTTTGAACTCGAAACACAGCTCTGGAAAGAAAAATATGTGTACACTTTTTAAATCCCATCCTGCTGTGTTCACACTTTCCATCATTTATATAAACGGGGAAAACAATAACATGGCCTAGTTTATGATTATGATTATAGTGGGAAAAACTGTGTAGAGTAATCCTCATGTTCTATTCAAACATGCCTGTTTTTTTTGCTTGTAGTTTGTCAAAAAGGATTATGTTTCTTTAATTCTGTATTTTTATTCAACGTAAGAAATTTCTATTGTAATTTTCAAGTCAAATACATCCAGTAATAGATTATTTCTACAAAGGTTTTTTCCACTTTATGCATTCTGAGTTTAGTATTTGATTCTAACTTACATCGTATTGTCAAAGGGATTGTTGTTGTTACTCGGCACTGATTTAATAGAGCAGTACATGTGAGGTTTTTTCCATAGTCACTGTGTAATGGTATGTATGGTGAGGCAATAATTCTTCCATCAATGGCCAGAAATATTTTATTGACATCTGCATTATATCTTGTGACTTGACATTCAATTACAGTAGGAATACCAGTGTCCAGTATACCAGGCACAGCTATCGTCAATAAAGGAGAATTTGCTATACATGGAAATAAAATTAGAATGTGCTTTGATGTAGTGTCAGATGTACAAGGGACTCGATGCTTTTATTTATCCTAATGAATTGATGCTTACTGCAAAGAGAAATGTGTCAACTAATATCCATCAATTCAAACCAGAAATGCCTTTTCAATGACTTGGAATTTCATGCTTTATTATTTGATCATCAAACCGTCGTCAGATGATCGCAAGACCTATGGATGGATATGGGTGTGCTAAATGTGCCAATTACCCAAAATGTTTCAAAAATCCTGTAAAGGCTACCCAAACAAAGTTTCAAAAACTTGAAAATGCTACCGAAAAAGTTCCAGGAGAGGACTTTCACATTGGCGATATAAGAGATGATGTCATTTTTTGGGGTACAATTTTGGAATATACTTGGTACTTTGTGTGTGTCAAACATTTATCATTGGCTACCCTCTGCATAATTTTTGTATGCAGTGGTGAATCCTGCTTATTATGCTTTCAGGTGCCCATAGCGCTGATGTAAAATGCCCAATTGGCATATAAACTATTCAACTTCAGTTGATGGTAAGGTTGGGATATCGTTTCCAGAAAAACTTTTAAAAACCTACAAAAAGAACACATATTACCCCCAACCTCACCCTAACGAAAAGAAATTCACAGAAAAATTTCAAACGAGATTCGTTGCACTCTGAATACATGTAAACGAGTATGCTGCGTGGGAATTTCTCGTTTTTAACGATGGATTTAAGTGTAGTGAATGTAGCAACAACTATTTTGCATGATGTCTAATTGTGACTGAAATTGTGACTGAAATAATTCCCCTATCATTAAATTGAAAACTTTAATTAAAAAGATATGATTGTGATGGTGAACTTCAATGCTTACTATGCCAAAATATTGTCAGCTCCGAAAAACACTGTAAAGATCGTAAATCGTATCATTAATCATAAGACTAAACTTTAGCAGATGCTCTGACAAATAGTCAAAAGAAAATAACGTAGCAAAATGTTATATTCACTGCACACAAAACCATTGCTCACTCCGAAATAATCCCACGTGGCAATCTCATTTATTTCAAAGCAGAATACAATGGATCTTATTTTAAATTTTTTCGTAAATTTCTTTCCATTCTCCGTAAATCTGACGAGGCCTAAATTGTGCTCTGTTCTGCCACTGAACATTTTCGCTTATCTGTGTTTACCTCATATTATATTACATCCGGGTTACAAATATAACAAATGAGGGAGTGACTAATGACTATCGTAATTGTTTCTTTGCGCAAAGTTGATGGTAATTCAGTATTACAATAAATGAATAAATAAATTGATATTCACCATCTTCGTATTTGTTGCATGGGTTCATCTGCTCGATGTTGCTAGGCAACAATTCCTAAATGAATCAAAAGTAATAGCTCACTAAATCATCATTGATAGAGACACGCACTTAACATCCAGAACTGTTACTCTAAAGTGTTCTGAGACTGCTTTGTGGTACAGTGACCAGGGCCTCTAGCATCTATACACTATAGTTGAAATAGAAATAACTTGAAAGACGGTTGATTTGTCGTTGCTTTAACATCAAATTAAAGAACTTTTCTGCTGCAGATCCAGCACATTGCTATATGCAGACGCTTTTTCTTCAAAATCGCAAAATTCAAATAAACTCTTAAAGATTATAAGTAATTTATAAATAATTGTAAAGATTATTTTATACTAAGCGATACAAAACTTCTTATTAGCTACATTCCAGGTAATTGTAAAGTCTTGCCTGACGATTTTTATTCTCAGACGAGAAGTTGTAAAGGACCCACACGCTCCTTCTTGAATACTCAAACGCAATGGTGATTAACATTTAACTCCACATAAGGTTTCAATAGAAAAGCAAAGAAATAAGGTTCAAATTTGATTAGTTTTAACGAGAGAGAGGCTCGGAACCTTTGATTACAGTCGTTTTAGTTGAAACCAACTAGGGTACTATTCGATGATCTGCATTCTGATTGGCAGCTCAATTGTTCACTATTTTCTCGTAGTGAAGGCTGACAAGTTCCCTCGAAAATCTCAAAAGTTAACAGATTCGCAAATATTTTTGATGAACCAATTTCATACGAGAGTCTTATAAATTCCGTCTTCGAGAAAACAAAACAAGAAACAAAATATGAGATGAAGTTGCTTAATGGTAGGCTAATCTTATTTAACAATCTTCTCGCAATTTTTTGTCGTTATTTTATTGCAGATTAGTTTGCTAGTGTCAGCTAAAGTTTATAAACAACAAACTTCTATGTTAAATACTGCAAACATTTATATATATTTTTAGATACTCAAACTCAATAGCTACTTTGCTTAAGTTTGCTATTTTGTGGAGTTGTATTTTTGTAGCCAGTAATAATTTCCAACTGTTTTGTTCTAAAAATCAAATCTGAAACAAGTCAAATTAATTAAAATTCATCCTTCAAATCACGACGCGCTGCAATCGTTATGGATGCCTTTGATAAATCTCTGTATTTGAAATTAACTATGCAGGAAGTGAATAAATAGTTGAATTGATTTCTTTTCATATGGTTTGCTTGTACCACTAATTAGTTTCTACTAAAACAATTACACAACTCGCCCATGTTGTATCCCGTCCTGAATAGTCACCTCGTCACTATTCGACGGTAGCCAAAATCAGGCTTGTTGTCTAATTGGTAAATAGTTGGATTTGGATAGAGCACTCAAAATATGTATGCTATTCAGAAATCTGCACACGTCAGAACGAGAGGTAACCATTTCTCACTCTATGGCTTAATTACGTACTATATTTCTCCATCACTTCCACTGCAGATGAGAGCTGATTGTAAAAAAACTGATTACACATTAAATACTAACATGGGTTTAGGACGTGGATTCAAATTAATTAGTTTCTAATAGCAGGTTCCTGACCACGAGGCAACGAAAGACTGTCTGAATGTCAGTCCCAATTACGAATATACTCTGCTGGTTAACAAGAATATTTTATCATAATACAATATTTTAGAATAAGTTTCGGAAATTCATTTTTTCATCGCGTTGTTCTCTTGTGGAACTCTCTCGCTGAAGAAATTGTCTCGAGCAAAACACTACCCAAATTTAAATCTACAATAGAAAAAATTTATGTTAAAAATGTTACAAAATAGTTTCGTATAATAGTTATGTATATATTATCAAAGTTTTGTAAAATGATGCAACCTTTTTATTTGTTTTTTCGAAATCCAATAATTTATTTTTAGAATTTTCAAGGCCACATACAAGTGAGGATACAATTACAAATATCCTCCTTTGTTTCATTTGCCTTTCAGCCATTTTTCTAAAAATATATACTTACATACATACATACATATGGAACACGAATAACTGATCAATAATTAATACTACCTTATAGTCTCGGGGTGTCAGACATAACCACAAAGCTTGACTTAAAATATCATAGTACGTAATTAATTAATAGATCCCTCAACAATACAAATTTGTAAAGTAATTGCTAAGGAAATGAATTAAATATAATGCTACAGTTTTCAAAGTCCTGTAAAGTTGCACTCAATAATCTAAAAAAATGATCTAATACTCGGCACATCATTCTTGCTTAATTGATTATAGTAATTTTCTCCTTATATGTTAGATAGAATCAAATGTAGGTCTTGAACGATTTCCTTCAGATGTAAAACGTCTCCAGGCAAAGTATATAGAGGTTTGTCACATGTTCCCAACGAGTTCCCTGAGAATTATTTAAAGAATAGATTGATAATCCAGGTTTTGTATTTTGAATAGATCGTGACCTCTGGATGTATTGCTATGCCACATCAACATGGCCGATTTGAGAAATCTCTATTATTTATATGGTAACCATATAGTGTTGCACATTAAACTACTCCTGTTTTCATTAAAGTTTGAAAATCGATAAAGAAACTTTAGAAATTCATATATAGGGAAACGTTTGAAATCCACCTGGAAAATGTGTACTGCAGAAACAATCTATTTATCAATGTAGCATCAGACACAAAGATTTTATAACAAACTCACAAATTCTGTCGTCAATCCTTTGTCAGTTTCAATTTGACCATAGTTAGTACCTTCATCAACAGTTGTCAAGAATTCACAAGCAACTGAATAAGGATGATTCAACACCTTTTTTCTCACATACTGACATTTATCTGGGTTCATTAAACAACGAAGGCTGCATTGAACTGATGAGGCACCATGAATTAAAGTTGTTTTCTTGTAGAGCCGTGTCTCTTTCTCTTTTCTTTCCATAAAATGTGACTGTGTTGCAGTTGTGAAGGCACCATGATTGAATGCAACAAATGCAATTGCCAGCAAAAGATTATTACTAATCATAGAAACCATCTGAAATAATAACAAAGATGTGTCTAAAACTCAAGTAGAGCAAATTCTATAACGAACTGAGAAAAACAGTATCATGGAATGTGTTCATATTGAACCGATTAAAAATGCAATTTCAGATGGACAGCTTTAACAAGGACAGTAATTTTACGGTCACAGACTTCGATTCATTTAAACGCATATAAATGGGCATGGAGAAAAGAAAGAATCTTGAAAAGACGGTAAACATAGCGTTTGAGTATAATAGTATAATACTTACTTACTTTTGGTTTATATATTGATTACCGCTCGAGGCTTAAAACTCAATCCAACATTGGGTTTCTATAATTACTCTTATCACTATCGTTATTAGTGCTATAGTTTAAATTCGTATCAATAATATTATACGAGATGGAAATGTTAAAATTGATACCGATTCACACACTTTTACTATATCGAAATTAATAATCTCCAAGTATGAGATCTTCATTGATTTATAGTATTGTGAGCATTCTTACCTTCTTATAGCCCTTCTTTGTTTCTGCTAACTTTCAATTAAAAATGTTGAATACATTTTATCAATCCATCAACATTTAACGTTATGCCCTTTTCTCGATCGTGTATGATATAAAATGTTCATCTGTTAGACTGTCACGCCCAAATAAATTAGTTGAGTGCATTACATAGGCAAGCAGGTATTACAATAAGATAAGTCCACCATGTGGTATTTAATCTATTGAAACCAGCTGCATTAACAACGAACGAGATATGAATATCTGTAATTGAATTATCTCTCAAATGGGATATCCTGACCCTAATTAAATTGCCTGCGGGAAACAAATCTTTTTACATTTCAAAATACTCATTAGGACGTTGTTACGGTTTATGATGACTGTTAGACTTCACGGACTGGGACCGGTTGGCGGAATCAGATGCCAAGAGGAAAACTTGTGCAATGGTGATTCAAATAATAAATCCACAAGCAGCCTTAAATTCATAACAAAATTTTGCATGGATGCTATTTTTATATTTTCGACACTATAGAGGCTTCTATGTGTGTGTGTGTGTGTGTGTGTGCAATTTTATTTAACACCATTTTTCAACATGTTACGATAATCCATTATAGAGCATTCCAATATTTCATTTGCGAATGCGTTGTAATTGCTTGGCCTATAAATTATTATAAAATCATATGTGGCTGCTCGTGGGCTTTTTGGTGGGGAGGGCAGGGGGCGAATTCCCCTAAAAAATGTTGTTTAACCCTCTCCACGAAGCTATGGACCGAAAGCCTCTCCTCTGTTGCTGTAGTATGAATATTCTATTGACTATTCAACTCTATTGACTAAGTTGCCCGATCTTATTGACATAACAGCGTTGCTTGAAAGCTTATGGGCAAGCGTCTGCCGACAATAGCGTTTAATTCTGCCTTATTAGCGCCTGCGCGTAAACATCTAGTTCATTAAAACCATTGTTATTTATGGTCAAAGGCGTCCTCTGCTCTTCTTGACGCCACCAAAATAAAAAGCTCTTTGAAAGAATGCTGCTTGCGTCAACCGTCAACGCTTTGTGTGGAATAACCTCAATATGTATGTGATAAAAGATGTCATCTTTATAAATAGAGCGTCAAACGGTGGAAAACTTTAAAACCATGTTGCTAAAGCAGATTTCGATACGTAATAATAATTCATTAAACTGTTCGAGAAGTTGGAAATATCAAAATGAGTGAAGGGATAATTCCATGTCATTGAAAGCATGCTTTCTAAATAGCTATTTGAAATGACAACGAAGGCACTGCCCCGAGTGCCATATGGACGAGCCGCCACTGAAAATCATCAAATGTGATACTGATTGGTTATTTTTGATTGTTGCGTTAGGAAAAGTAAGCTGTAACATTACGGATTCTGGCTTGAATCTCCAATATGCAACAAACTAACAATAGAGAAAAATGGCGTTCAAGCCTCATTATCGTGCAAATTTTTTAATGAGAACGAGATCAGCTTTTAAAAACCAAATGCATTTGACCTATTTTGATTAGCATTTTTTTAATCCGTTATATGTATTAGCACGCCTGTTCAGTACAGTTCATTGACGGATATAGAATGGTTTTATACCTCTATTTACTAATGTAACTATAATCTTCTGTTAATCTTGTTGATAACGCTGGAGAATTACTATCTAGGTGTCACGGGTGATGTCAATGTCGAAGCAGTGTTGTGTATTTTCAAATATATTCTCTTCCAATCTGGTGGCAGGAATGTTTATGTTGATGTTCACAGGCTTTATATCAACGATCTATGTTAGCAAAGTTTTACTTTCGACTATATGTTCATCAAAAAGGTGAAATGTCGCCATCAAATTTATCTAACTTTCAACCCAAAAGCAGAAAATGAACCAATTTTTTCTAAATCACGCATTGAAGCATGTCTTACTGATGTTGACTCTTGGATGACTTCAAACAAACTTTTGCTGAATGGCAGTAAGACTGAATTTCTCCTCTTTCATGCTCGTCATCGACCCTTGCCGCCATTAAGCTCTATTAGTATTGGAGACAGTGACATCACAAATTCAACATCAGCTAAAAACATTGGCGTTTGGTTTGATGATATACTATCAATGGATAAACAAGTGAAAGCCATCTGTAAAACTGCATTCTATCATCTTCGCAATATAGCCAAGATAAGAAAATATATTTCATTTAAACATTGTGAAATTTTAATTCACTCATTTATATCATCAAGAATAGATCATTGCAATATATTACTATCTGGAATTACAAAAGAAAATTTACATAAGATACAATGCGTTCAAAATTCTGCTGCACATGTACTGACTTTCACACGAAAATATGATCATATTACACCAATTCTACAAGATCTTCACTTGCTACCTGTAAAACAGCGCATTAAATTCAAAATTTTAATCATCACATATAAAGCATGGTACGGAATGGCACCTAGTTATTTGACAGAACTATTGCTTCCTCGTATACCAATTAGAACTTTGAGGTCTAAAGATAAAATGCTACTTGTCCAACCAAAATGTCACTTGAAGACCTACGGATGTCGATCATTCTCCAACGTAGCGCCATTATTGTGGAATGGTCTCCCATTTGAAATTCGCTGTTGTACATCACTTGAACAATTCAAAACCGAAGTAAAAACGCATTTGTTCAAAGAGTATTTTAATTTAAATTAAATTAAAACATAATTATCATTCTATTATGCTGTAGATGTTTAACAATGAATCTTACCTTATACTTACTTACCTTATATAATTCATTTTGTATATACCTTTTATTTAATTTTATTACTATATAATCCTGTAAAGCGCCATTGGATTCATCAAGAAATGGCACTATAAAAATGCATATTATTATTATTATTATTATTATCATGTTCCCAAATGTTTTTAAAGCTATTATGTCATTCCTTGCAGTTCTTCCCTCTACGAGTTTTATTTCCTAGCCTGAACATTATATAGGTCTACAATTAATTTTTTTTTTCATTGATCAAACAAGTATTATATTGAACTAACGGTATTGACAGAATTAATAACTACTTGCTGTTCAGATTTTAATCAAAATAATGAAAAGCAATTTGTTTCAAAAATGAAAGACAATAGATCTTTTCACCTATCTAAGTGCTGGTCTTTCAGAGTTTAATGGTTCATCTAGACACACAGGTACTTCTGAAAGTTTTTCTATTTATAGTTATCCTAGTAAATCAATTCAGTATAGCTTGTATTATTTTAAATATCATAAAATTTACTTTTTTAAGAAAATCTTTCACAGCTTCAAATAAAACATTTTCAGTCAAGATTCCAATTAGCCTTCTATTTCATCTACCAGCTACATTATCAAGGTATGAAATTATAAAGAATCTTTAAGTTTTCTGATACAATGATATAAAAAAAAATAAAATAAAAATTCTAAACTAGGTCAGAAATTCATGAATTCACACCTCAATATCGTTCACTTTATACAAGGTTATCTCTGCACAAATGTTTACATGATTTGCTAATAACGGATTATCTGTATTAATATCTGTACTATTCGGCCAGTCAGTTGTCATAAATCCAGGACAGCCAGCCCACAAATATCGAAATATGAAATATTTTATTTACAAACATACACAAATAACCGAATAGGTCACATACAGGAGTAACCTTGAAAATCAGCTTCAACCAGAGGTGTGATAACGCCTGGATATATATTTTTTTAATTATACTTCAGATGTGAAGAGTTTTTTAGTCATCTTTTAAGCTGGGTTTCTTTATAGCTGGCAAACAGAATTCGCTGCTTAAAACATCGAAGAAAACTAACCTGGTATATCGTTGATGCAGATTGTCATAAGATAATCAATGGAATTTGATATTATTGCTGCTGATCGAGCCATCCTGTTACGATTATTTCAACAAGCCAGTCATCATATGATCAGTTAATTGTTCAAGGCAATTTGATTCATCCAATTTGTTTATTGATCGGCCTCGTGCCAGTGTATTCCAATAATCCAAATTGTGAAATGTTTTGTCTAGCACAGTGGCATCCAACCTACTATTTTGCATTAATGCTGAACGGAACTTGTGAAAGGTTTGAGGGGGATGCTTTGTGAGTCGTGAGAATGATATATAATAATCATATAATAATATTATTCCATGTTTAATGTAACAGTTTTGCACGTACGAAGGCACTTAAGAAAACACTTCACCTGTGACATCCAGAGTTTCAATTTTATAGCTTGACTTTTCTCATCCTAGTAATGACATAAAGAATGATAACATAACGAAGTATAATTTATAAATATGTAACAGCACACAATGCACTATATATTAAGCAATTGGCGCACAGTTTCCTATGAGCTATTGAGATTTGGCGCACGAGAGGCACGTAAGGAGAAAACGAGTAGGCATCAGTAAATTGCTGACTACCTCGGCGAGTAATTTTCGCCTTCAAGTTTTCTGCTGAAGTGACTAATGATCTTCCACAATATAAACAGACCTGATTACAAAGTCTGTTTCATTTTAGAAAATGGTTATCACATGCTGTATTTGTATTACAGGGTTACTGAACGGCAGCCGTGTTTGGGTTCTCTGATACCAACACGCGGGATGTTGGGAGACACGAGAAAGCATCAGAAAAACAAGAGCCCGTAGGGCTTGTGTTTTTCGCTTTCGAGTGTCTCCCAACATCCTAAGTGTTGGTATCAGAGAACCCAAACACAAGGGTGCCGTGCAGTAACCCTTTCGTGAAATAAAACATATTTTTATTATTTTTAATCGAATTTAACATAAAAGATTTGACTGATTAGATCAATTTTCTCCTATAAATATTCACGTCTTCGTCATATTTGCCTTTCTTCGAATCACAGATCCAGAGTTCTACTTTCGAAACACTTTTGACTCTTTCGAACGCTATGATTTTGATCTGTCTTTTTTCTCACTTCTGCTGTGTCGCAAGCTTTTGCCGGTTTTGTAAGGCTTTTTGTCTCGGAATAACCATCATAACCAAACAAATGATGCAAAGAAGAAGGATGCCTTGAATTATAATACTATATTCTGAAATATATATCATCAACGATGTTAATAATGCAATTTTTATATTTGCAATTAATTAGAAATTTTGGATGTTTTTTCTCTCATGATGTCTAAGTTGTTTTGGCTTGCGTGATCCAAACATGGGAGTAAGCCAATTAAATCACTAGAACAGCATTCGAAAATCTATCGAGTTTTACAATCATATTTTTACCACACTCGAGTAATGTTGAAAGCACTCGTGTTTTCTAACATCTCTCGTGTAGTAAATATGAATACAAACACGACAAGTGCATGGTAGCCCGTTAATACAAAATAAATTGTAACTATGTTATTAACATGGACTATTAATAAGAAATGGAATTTACCAAGAGAAAAATTATTTTTTGAATTTTAGATTTTATGCATGAGAATTTGATGCCATGTATGTAAAGTTACAGAAATTTGGGAAAGGTTTCTTATGTATAAAGTAAGTGCCGATTGGGTATGTACGAGGGATTCGATTGAATAAGATACTTCTGGTAAGTACTTCAGCAAGTTTCGTTAAACAGACCATGCTATTAATAAAGAGATAAACTTACCACATTCAGAATTTTTGTGGGGTTCATGTGGTGGTTTATTGTCGTTACGGAAAACTCGTTTCATTGTCGTGATTCACTGATAAATCAAGTACAAGAATTCTCATCGTTTACTATATTTGTGAACTGAATTTGCAAACTGAAGAGGCTTACAATAACATTCGAATTTAGATTATCATATCATCAATTAAACAATGTTCAAAATAATTTACATTTTTGTTTTGTTAGATAAAGTTGGCTTAATGGGAGTTTTCGAATAATGGGGAGATGAATCCCCTGCTGGTGTTTCCTTGTTCGTCGTGATTGGCTCTTGTTTAGAAGTTGATTTACAAGTTGAAAGAAATAATTGAAAAGCCACTTTTCCGTCAGAAATTGGTATGGAAACTGCCAAAACCGGGTTTAGGTGCCAGAAAATAAATTTCGTTCGTTCTAAGCGGTATGAAGATTTCGAAAAACTTTGTTGTGAACGAAGCTGTCTGTTCAAAGTTTTTTGGGTTGATTCCGTAGAGATGCGCAGTGTAAGTGCGCACAAAGACATTTCGACTTCGTTCCGAATCTAAACCTCCCTAATGCTCTGTTTTACTCAACATTGAGCATTTTCACATTACATGTGTATCTGTGTTTACATTCATTAAAATTATTTTTTAAATTTATTATTATAAATGACATGAGTAAAAGCTCAAATACAAAAAATTGTTATATGTAAACTAAAAGAAAATGAATGCTTTACAATTAGAAATATAAATAATAATACAATCAGAAACATACGTATCAGTCTTCAAAAGTACAAACGGCATAGTGTAGTATGAATTTATAATCTTCTTTCGTATCTAGTTAATTAAAGTATTAGATGATGAGTATAATTGTCAGGAATGTGATGGCCATTCCAAATTATTTGAGAGTAAAAATTTGGTAATGATTAAAGCATTTATTTTTGTCATTGTAATATGTCTGGTATGGAAAGGCTGGTAAATTTTAATTGTCAATTAATGGAGTGTTCTAAGGTCTAATTTTCAGTTCAAGCTAGTTCAATTCTATTTGGGATCTTTTCATGATCTGAAACATTTTTATGGTCTTCCTCCGAACGTTATTTGAGCAGCCCCCGTCCAAGCGCAATGGAAGTTAACCCTCGGGCTTCTCAACTAAAAACAATGGATTTCTTCATTCATTGGAAGTTTTCAACATCAGTAGTTATAAAGCGTGACTATGTGTTTGTTTGCGTTTATTGATATCGCAGTGGAAATACGGAATATCACGCCAAAGCTCACAATCGTGAATTAACACAATTTATGCTAATTCTTCAATATTAAAACTTTGCCAAACAACATCAGATAGCCATGTTAGCAAAATGCTATTCATCAGGGAGTTAAACACAAATTGAATAAACAATCTGACTCTTAAGGGAAAACCAATTCAACGTGTATATTCCGTTTATTTAGACATTTAGTTATGATATTTTTATAACTAGATTATAATTATTTTTTGAATTCTTCAACTTACAAATGTAATATACAGCAGTCGAAGCGTCGTATCTTGTATTTATAATAATTAGACTAATTTCCATGTAAATAGATATAAAGTATTAAATAAGCATCCTTGCATGACGTAACGTCATTTTTGTTCAAATGCTTTGTTTTATAACTTTTAAGTGCCCTGCTTGTTCCTATGGATTTCAGAGCAACATTTCAAATTGTTTGTTTTATGTTCAAATCTAGGAATGTTCCAAGTAGTCATGGATCCAACTCTGAACGTAACACACAATTTTTCCATGTATATTATCTACATATATTAGAAGAGATAATTATAGAATTATTAGCAGGAATGCTTAATTTTAATTTCAGTTTTTTTCAAAGAGCGATCGAAGCCTGTGATTGATGACCAGTTAATTCCTTTTGAAAATACAGTAGAGTCGAACAATCCATTCAAATTTGCTTCAAAACAGGCTCCACACCACCATCCCCCACTCCAGTGTGAGGCACAATTTTTGGTTACACTTTCATCATTGTCCCTATCTTTGGTTGTAAACATTCGATTTTTACTTTTACGAGTCATTGCATCAGTAGTATTACCTAGATGAGTAAACAAAATTAAGCTCAAATCATTTCAAATATTTTATTGAAAATCGGTACGGATTCAAATTAATGTAGTTCAAAAGCAAAATCTCCAGAGCATTGATTAGGCTTCTAAGGCTTAGATTATACGTTCGTGCTGAACCAAAAATATTTATTTAATTGTGTTAAGTTCATCAGCTGGCACTCTCTGTATAACCCTAATCGTTTCGCCCTAAGGTATTTGGCCCATTCCTAATTGCTGGGGCGAATAATCCTGGCTCTCTGCGCTACTCTAGATCATCTCCATGTTATTCAGACGGGCTAGTGTCGTGCCGAACCAAATTATTTTTATCATGGGAACCATGACTATTTCATAGATCGTCCTTATATAGCTAAAAACCGGGGGTCGTTGCTATCTTAGCCTCAGTTTCATGACATTACTATGATGATTAGCTGAGAAATTAAGCAAACATTTTCAATGATCTTTTATCAATAATCCAAACTACTTGTTCAATAATCCAAGCGACACAAATCTGTTTTGATTTATTTATCAGTGATCTACAAAATGAGGTATAATGCAAGTACTACTCATTCTATCAATTTTAAAATGAGTATAATATTTCAAGCACATGATGTTTTCAAGGTAACATTTGAGTCCTTTGATAAACGAAAATTATGCTTACATCGTACGTCGTATTGTATGACTTTTTATGTTGAATAATGATATTCCAACCATGCTATGTGTTTTGATTTAGTTATCGATAATGTACAAGATGGTATCAAAATAGCATCACGATTATTGGGATTTTATTACGGTTATTAATTAAATATCTTATAGTAATAATAATAATTCATAAAAAAGACCAAGTTGCTTCTTTCCCATTTTCAATTAATATCATAATCCATATAAATAGCCCTTTTCCTTAAAGTTTATTTAATTTCTAGTACAGTTTCCGGAGAAGCAATTCCTGTTGATAAATTTATTGGCAGTCGCCATTTTTTCTTCTGCTCGCGCTACAAAGGTCAGATTTCATCCTTCAAATGATCAAAATTCAAATTTTGGTAATTGGTTCTTCGCTTGGCTCGACTGTAGAACCCGCAGCGGTACCGAACATCTATTATAGGCACGCACTTAATTGGAATATGGTACGACACGACAGTATAACCTAGGCCAGAGGCAAAACGTATTTTGATATTTATCTTTCTTCTAATCAGATTTTACGATATTACTTATAAATTTATCAATATGTTGGGTTTCAAAATTCAATCCAGACACCATCGAAACGTTTTACAAATGATAATGAACTGCTGCTGTCAACATTTATGTGAAATTTCAAGATGAAGATTATTTAAAAAGAAATGAAAAATGCAAATGGATTTACCTTGATTTCCATTGAAATCTAATCGATAGTTGTCTGTTTCAGCTGATAGAGTAACGGAATAATATTCCATATAGTAATAGACATCATTGTCCCACATATCGAAGCGAAGTATTACATCCTGATTTTTCATCAAGTTAAACATTGGTTCTAGACCAAGCCAAAAGTCGCCATTCAAATCTCCAAAGCCTTGTTTGTACGAAGACCATGTAGCGTCAAAATCAACATTTCCATTAACTCTTCTCTGGACCACAGTCCAGCCTTCAAAAAGGTTATATACATTAATTAGGTGAGAACAAACATTGATGTTGAACAATATCAAAATAATAATAGCATCTGACATGTTAGATTCATGTTTGCTTACGACTCTTAAAAATAACTTCTAAGCAACTGCAATGACTTATTGTAGATTATTTGCAATACTAAAGCAAATTAAATGATTTTTCAACTTTAATTTTAGACCAAATGTAATTAAAGTGCAATAAAATGGTTTTCTGCTGATTCTTTAATGGATCGACATTTTGAGCAACACCTTAATATAGGATCTCCGAATCTCAAATTGGCAGACATCGGTACGTTCGTCAAATAGAATATGAATATATGATCTGATCTTAATTTCAGGCTATACAATGTTTTTAAGGAAAATGTTAAGCCTGACCAAGCGTAGCTCTCTTGCGGACACTACAGTTGACTGATGTCACCTTATGGAAGCCGTAATTTCCGGCCTTGAGTTGTGTGAGGACCCTCGCGTTTACATGTATTTGTATGTTTACATTTACATGTAACCTCGCTATTGCAAAGAATGTTTCGCCATGAAAGTAAGGCCAACAACAAGAACAAACCATATATGATACAAATTTAAAGGCTTCACAACAAATTAAACGAAGAAATAAATTTTTGTTTTTGTTAAATCTGAAAGCTGAAGAGTAAACTCGAACCGCTAAGAGTATCTTTTGTCGAACGAAGCAAATCATATATAACTGTCGTCTAATTAAGTCAAATAGCAAGCAGGTAAATAATGCTCCTTTCAATATCTTGGATTTCACTAAATTCTCAAATTTTCTCGTTTTCTAATTTCATTTGTTGTATTTCACGTGTCTATCCCATTTTAAAGTGTCCACCAATCACTATCGAAAACATTTCAAACATTTTTTCCAGCGATCTCAATTAGAAATTTGAATTGAAATAATTGATTTTGTTGAAACGCTAATGACTCCAAAGTCGGGTTTTCTTATATAATCTTCAGGTCTTAGCAAACATGGCAATTATAAGCACCAATGTTGCAAGTGATCTCAAAATCTCAAAATCAATTAAAAAATAACAAGGAAGGAAATAATTGATGGTGATTCCCAGCAGGCAAACCAACATTGGAGCAGCGTCGATCGGCATCGGATTTAGGTTGGACCAACCATTGGTTTATGGCTGGAATATAGTGCAGATTTGAAAGATGGACCGACCGACATTACCAACACTAAACCAACGTCGTACGCCGATGAGAATCAAGCTCCAATCCAACCCTTCAAACGCAGGTTCATATTAGCCCAGATGTACGGTCACGGTAACAATTTACAGAATATATACAACAGTACACGGTGTTCAATTTAAAAGCAAATAAAAACAGTTTAATAAGTATACATTCGCAAAAATATTGCAACTAACATGCATATAATAATAATAGTATATAAGTTAAACTCCACATCGTTTTACATAAGAAACACCATGTAAACACCAATAGCATTAAACACTTTATCATAATCAAACTATTGTTCATCGTTCATGTCTTTTTCGGCCTTTTCTGGTAAATATAGCAGCGACGTTTGTATTCCAGACTCATGTGGCCTTTATAAACAATAATATATAGAAGATAATAAAGTCTGATTTCATTCATTACTGAAAACAAAAATGAAGAAGGACAAATAAATAAGAGAATACAGCACAATTTTAATATTAATCATGATAGACTATAATGAAATATAAGAGCACACCTTATTATGTCTTGAAGTTTTAAGGCGATCCAGCGATGTTCAGTACACATAGTACGCAAATCTACAAAAAAAACACAAGACATTAAACATAATATTTTATCACAAGATAGTCACTAAATAAAATATGATTATTAGCGGTAATAAATCCTAACAAATTTGAAGAGAATATATAGGTATATATATAGTTGACTGGACACATAACAAAATGCACATACCTGCCACTTAAAAGAGAGTTTCATCAAAGCTTCCATGGTTGAATGATGCAATCTATATTGGTGGTCATCTCTGTTCGGCACAATACTTCTATCAATGAAACAATTCAGATTCCATTAAAGTGATGCACAGATATGTGCAGTGATTGCAATTTTAAATCAAACGCTGAATAATAGTTAAAATGAGAATTTACCATACCTTGACTCTGGTCTTAACTCTGTTTGATTCTTTACGGTATAAAACCAACAATCCATTAAATGAAGTATCCCATATGAAGATGTCACAGTACAGCAATATAAATCACTTTTACTAATTATATAGCCTCTAATAATTATTTGATTTATTGAGAGTACATCGAATTGATCAACGAAAGTTGAAAACCACAGCATATAGTATATTTAAAATAAAACGAGGTAAGATCCTCACAAATCCAATGCTTTGTCGACATTTTATCGACATTATCCTTCCAGCTAGATAGGTATAGTCACCATATTACCATACACAGCATATGAGATCATAAATTCTCCATTTCGATGAGTCAGATAAGACAGATAAACATTGCCTGCCGTTAATACAATTAACAAAACGTGGAAAGTCGCGAAAGCGGGAAAAATGAAAAATGAAGTTTTGAAAAGCTTGCTCGAATTGAGGCTCGAGTACTGCATTTTGATTGGTTAAAGCCAAGGTCGATAAGCGTTCACAGAAAAAGGCATATCCTGTGAAAGAAGTGCGGACGACATAATTGGGTCCAGAGAGGAAATGAAGGCGAGATTTGACATATTTGATTGGAAACCAATATGGTCTCTATCTTAAATCCGATGACAGAGATACTTCAGTTTCTTTCGTCGGTCTCTATCCTAAAAACAATTTAAATCTGATATGCTAATTCATAGCAAAAGTTGTTCGACGCGAATCCAACGAAACGACGTTGGACCAACATTAATCCGAGCATCCGTGTCTGCTGGGTTCTTTCCTAGAAAGTTTTGAACTCGAAACACAGCTCTGGAAAGAAAAATATGTGTACACTTTTTAAATCCCATCCTGCTGTGTTCACACTTTCCATCATTTATATAAACGGGGAAAACAATAACATGGCCTAGTTTATGATTATGATTATAGTGGGAAAAACTGTGTAGAGTAATCCTCATGTTCTATTCAAACATGCCTGTTTTGTTTGCTTGTAGTTTGTCAAAAAGGATTATGTTTCTTTAATTCTGTATTTTTATTCAACGTAAGAAATTTCTATTGTAATTTGCAAGTCAAATACATCCAGTAATAGATTATTTCTACAAAGGTTTTTTCCACTTTATGCATTCTGAGTATAGTATTTGATTCTAACTTACATCGTATTGTCAAAGGGATTGTTGTTGTTACTCGGCACTGATTTAATAGAGCAGTACATGTGAGGTTTTTTCCATAGTCACTGTGTAATGGTATGTATGGTGAGGCAATAATTCTTCCATCAATGGCCAGAAATATTTTATTGACATCTGCATTATATCTTGTGACTTGACATTCAATTACAGTAGGAATACCAGTGTCCAGTATACCAGGCACAGCTATCGCCAATAAAGGAGAATTTGCTATACATGGAAATAAAATTAGAATGTGCTTTGATGTAGTGTCAGATGTACAAGGGACTCGATGCTTTTATTTATCCTAATGAATTGATGCTTACTGCAAAGAGAAATGTGTCAACTAATATCCATCAATTCAAACCAGAAATGCCTTTTCAATGACTTGGAATTTCATGCTTTATTATTTGATCATCAAACCGTCGTCAGATGATCGCAAGACCTATGGATGGATATGGGTGTGCCAAATGTGCCAATTACCCAAAATGTTTCAAAAATCCTGTAAAGGCTACCCAAACAAAGTTTCAAAAACTTGAAAATGCTACCGAAAAAGTTCCAGGAGAGGACTTTCACATTGGCGATATAAGAGATGATGTCATTTTTTGGGGTACAATTTTGGAATATACTTGGTACTTTGTGTGTGTCAAATATTTATCATTGGCTACCCTCTGCATAATTTTTGTATGCAGTGGTGAATCCTGCTTATTATGCTTTCAGGTGCCCATAGCGCTGATGTAAAATGCCCAATTGGCATATAAACTATTCAACAATTCAGTTGATGGTAAGGTTGGGATATCGTTTCCAGAAAAACTTTTAAAAACCTACAAAAAGAACACATATTACCCCCAACCTCACCCTAACGAAAAGAAATTCACAGAAAAATTTCAAACGAGATTCGTTGCACTCTGAATACATGTAAACGAGTATGCTGCGTGGGAATTTCTCGTTTTTAACGATGGATTTAAGTGTAGTGAATGTAGCAACAACTATTTTGCATGATGTCTAATTGTGACTGAAATTGTGACTGAAATAATTCCCCTATCATTAAATTGAAAACTTTAATTAAAAAGATATGATTGTGATGGTGAACTTCAATGCTTACTATGCCAAAATATTGTCAGCTCCGAAAAACACTGTAAAGATCGTAAATCGTATCATTAATCATAAGACTAAACTTTAGCAGATGCTCTGACAAATAGTCAAAAGAAAATAACGTAGCAAAATGTTATATTCACTGCACACAAAACCATTGCTCACTCCGAAATAATCCCACGTGGCAATCTCATTTATTTCAAAGCAGAATACAATGGATCTTATTTTAAATTTTTTCGTAAATTTCTTTCCTTTCTCCGTAAATCTGACGAGGCCTAAATTGTGCTCTGTTCTGCCACTGAACATTTTCGCTTACCTGTGTTTACCTCATATTATATTACATCCGGGTTACAAATATAACAAATGAGGGAGTGACTAATGACTATCGTAATTGTTTCTTTGCGCAAAGTTGATGGTAATTCAGTATTACAATAAATGAATAAATAAATTGATATTCACCATCTTCGTATTTGTTGCATGGGTTCATCTGCTCGATGTTGCTAGGCAACAATTCCTAAATGAATCAAAAGTAATAGCTCAATAAATCATCATTGATAGAGACACGCACTTAACATCCAGAACTGTTACTCTAAAGTGTTCTGAGACTGCTTTGTGGTACAGTGACCAGGGCCTCTAGCACCTATATACACTATAGTTGAAATAGAAATAACTTGAAAAATGGTTGATTTGTCGTTGCTTCAACATCAAATTAAAGAACTTTCCTGCTGCAGATCCAGCACATTGCTATATGCAGACGCTTTTTCTTCAAAATCGCAAAATTCAAATAAACTCTTACAGATTATAAGTAATTTATAAATAATTGTAAAGATTATTTTATTCTAAGCGATACAAAACTTCTTATTAGCTACATTCCAGGTAATTGTAAAGTCTTGCCTGACGATTTTTATTCTCAGACGAGAAGTTGTAAAGGACCCACACGCTCCTTCTTGAATACTCAAACGCAATGGTGATTAACATTTAACTCCACATAAGGTTTCAATAGAAAAGCAAAGAAATAAGGTTCAAATTTGATTAGTTTTAACGAGAGAGAGGCTCGGAACCTTTGATTACAGTTGTTTTAGTTGAAACCAACTAGGGTACTATTCGATGATCTGCATTCTGATTGGCAGCTCAATTGTTCACTATTTTCTCGTAGTGAACGCTGACAAGTTCCCTCGAAAATCTCAAAAGTTAACAGATTCGCAAATATTTTTGATGAACCAATTTCATACGAGAGTCTTATAAATCTAGGTAGGCTAATCTTATTTAACAATCTTCTCGCAATTTTTTGTCGTTATTTTATTGCAGATTAGTTTGCTAGTGTCAGCTAAAGTTTATAAACAACAAACTTCTATGTTAAATACTGCAAACATTTATATATATTTTTAGATACTCAAACTCAATAGTTACTTTGCTTAAGTTTGCTATTTTGTGGAGTTGTATTTTTGTAGCCAGTAATAATATCCAACTGTTTTGTTCTAAAAATCAAATCTGAAACAAGTCAAATTAATTAAAATTCATCCTTCAAATCACGACGCGCTGCAATCGTCATGGATGCCTTTGATTGATCTCTGTATTTGAAATTAACTATGCAGGAAGTGAATAAATAGTTGAATTGATTTCTTTTCATATGGTTTGCTTGTACCACTAATTAGTTTCTACTAAAACAATTACACAACTCGCCCATGTTGTATCCCGTCCTGAATAGTCACCTCGTCACTATTCGACGGTAGCCAAAATCAGGCTTGTTGTCTAATTGGTAAATAGTTGAATTTGGATAGAGCACTCAAATATGTATGCTATTCAGAAATCTGCACACGTCAGAACGAGAGGTAAGCATTTCTCACTCTATGGCTTAATTACGTACTATATTTCTCCATCACTTCCACTGCAGATGAGAGCTGATTGTAAAAAAACTGATTACACATTAAATACTAACATGGGTTTAGGACGTGGATTCAAATGAATTAGTTTCTAATAGCCGGTTCCTGACCACGAGGCAACGAAAGACTGGCTGAATGTCAGTCCCAATTACGAATATACTCTGCTGGTTAACAAGTAAATTTTATCATAATACAATATTTTAGAATAAGTTTCATATCAGGACCAACAGATCAATGTCAAATATGAACTTTTTGCTATTGATAAAAATCGCGTAAATTCAAATAATTTACATTTGAATAATGCATATGCAAGCTCACAATGACAAATTTAACAAGCTTTGCATACCTAATAGGAAATAGTATATAATAGTCAATGATCTAACACTGTGATGAGGATTCCATTTTACCGGTTAGAAATTAAACTGCAAACGAATGACACCGTTACACTGAAAACTATTCTGGATCGATTTCTGGAATACAGCAGCAATCCTCTGAGGAATACACAAATCGAACCACCTCGTGTTTGAAAATTTGGTAGCTGCTGATTGCCTCCCCCGTAGCAACAAAATCTGTGTATGGCAACTTGATGGCATCAGCAGTGGATTTGATCGATTTCATTAAGCCCTGTTTACAAGGAGGAGGACCATCCTTCCAGAATAGTTGTTCCTTCTAAGCGACAGAGAAAATTATATGTGTTTACAAACGAAGGCACCTCATGTCGGGGGAAGGAACAGATTTTCACGCACGGGTATTGTCCTCAAATTAAATTCAATTTTACGTCAATTCCTGTTTCGATTTATCCTAATATGGACATTAAAGATTTGGGTCCGACAAAAAGTTGTACTGGCAGCCAGGATCATCCTCCTGGAAGTGTTTACAAGGGCTACAGGACATAAAAACATCTTTCGTGTAGAAGGATCATCCTCCCTCGACAGAAGGATGATCCTCCTACCCGAAAGCAATTTTTATGTCGGTTCACCCTTGTAAACACAACGCATGATAACAATAGAGCCGGATGATTTGGCTAGGAGAATATACATTCTAGAAGGATAATCCTCCTCCTTGTAAGACATTCCAAATGTTCACCTCTCGTTCGTAGCAGAGTGGATTTCGCTCGGCAAAAGAAACCCTTTCATACTAGGTTACCTTGCTATATTGCAATTCACACACCTAACTGGTTCGAAAATCACTACGCTGGGATGTCTATCCGGTATAATGGAATTCCAGCCTGTGTCTTGTAATTATTTTGTTTTAAATCAATCAAAGACAGAATGAGTTATAGGCACTTATGGAGCCTGCAAATTGAGATCACGATGGAGGCCTCGTATCTCATGTATAATATCTACTTTTCTTACAAATATATACATATCAGATCGTACTTATTTGTAGATCTTACCACTATCTTGGTATTATTTCCAATCTTGTTTGTGTTCATCTGTCCATGTTCAATCTTTAAGAATTCACAAACGATAGAATTAGAAAGTGGAATTGCCTTCTTTCTTGCATATTGGCATATGTTTCTGTTTCTCAAGCAACGGAGACTGCATTGAACAGATGAAATATCTTTAATCACTGTTGTTACTTTGTATTTTTGCTCTTTCTTCACGTGTTTCTCAATGTATTGTGCTTGCGTTCCAATGGTGAATTCAGAGCAATCAAACAAAATTATTAGAACATAGAGAATCCTCGCGCTTTAAATCATCTAGAAGAGATATAATTCTTTAATAGTATCTTAAATCACCTGGACAGTGACAGGTCTTCTTAACCAAAAATCATCCAAATGGCAGTAAGACTATATATGTATTACACATTTGGATGAATTGCGATATATAAAGATTATAGAGATTACTTCATGGGAATAACGTCGTAAGGATTTTATTCAGGAGTGAGTTTTATGATGCCACATAACGAGTGAATGAAATGTGTACAAAGCGCTTTCCTTGAGGTTTTCTTTTTCTATATTATCGACAGCGACATTTGAACACATTAGTTTTGTGTATTGGACGTTTCCTCCGATTTACTCATAATTGACATACAAGTAATTTGTTTAGAAGACTTCCCACTGAAAAGTTGAAGTTAAACCTTTTTCAGAACACTTTGCATAGTGAAAAGTCGAAATTTATAATAAAAATACGGTCTCACCAGCTTAATTTTTCAGTCTATGGCAAAAAGTGACGAAAATTACATGACTCTTTTGATGAAACAGTAATAAATAAATAAATGCAGGCTGAATTCTACATAGAAGAATTCCTGTTAAATTTTTCCTGAGTTTGAAGAAAAAGTATTTTAACTCGTGACTATTAGTTAAAACCAATTTTCAAAATTGTCACAACTTTTCATGTTTTGATTGCAATTAGACCTGTCCCACATGCCCCTGTACTTCACTTGACCTGCGGCTGCTGCGTATAGGGGACATGTAAAAATAAGGTCAAAAAGTGATGCGCTCATTTCAGAAAAATGAAATGACCAATTGCAGCCAAGCATCTGTGACGTATCTTGGATCTATGCAGTGATTGGTCTAATTACTTAAATTATGAAATTATTTCGTGACGTGGACAACTTACAACTCCTTCAAGAACAAAGTATTATTCAAACGTATTTTCAAAGCTCCAAGCTACATGTTGCTCGTTTTGTGGGTGTTTCGTAGTAGTTTAAACCAAAGGTTTTGAGCTCAATCCTATTTTCATTTAATATATCAACATGCTTCTATTGGGTATTTAATTCGTTTTATCTGGAGATGTGCCTGCTTTATAAAGTTTTTAAACTGCCAAATATTGTTAAGCCGTTTAATACGCTGACTCGAATGCAACTTGGATGTGTTTTCTCGTAGTTCAAACCAAGGTTTAAGGTTTTTAAACTTGATTTTATGTTTATAGAATATATTAACATGCTTTATTGCGTGTTACGATTGTTTTATCTGGAGATGTGCCTTCTGAATGCATAATCGATTGATGTCGAACTGTAGGCCTAACACGTGCAACTTGGAAGAAAACACTGAATGCCCTAAGAAATAATAATTTGCTCATATTGAAACACTCATCGCAGCAATTGTGAAGATCGACATACAAAATTAAACTTTGATTACTTGTATGAGTTGAAAACAGCTGGTAAACTGGCATTAAACGGTAGATTATCAGCATGCAAACATTGTAATTTTCCGTGAATGTGGCTGACACGCTTCTTATTCTAGCGGCATAACATTGGACTTCATTACGGATATTTTTATCATTAGTTGATAGAATGGATTACAGATAATACTTTTCTATGATATGAATGATTTGAATACATCTACTTTACTCTATTGTTAAATGTTAGTAATGTGAATGTCAGAAATATTTCCTTTGTGTGGTAACAACATTAATATATTAATTCGGCTCAACGTTGTTTTTTCTTTAATACTCTGTAGAAGTTGTTCTTCATTCCGTTTCTCAATTCATATCTGCAATATTAATTCACTTCGATCAAAATGTCTAGGATTTGCAAAGCTACAAAATTACGTTTTGTTTTAAAATTTGAAATTGCTTTTAACTGTGTGAAGTCGATAAATGTCCTTCCGTCTTGACACCTGTTGTTTTCGTTACTGTTGGCCCGCATATACTTGACAGCAGGCGCTTGTGGAGCGCATGCGTATTAGGGTCAGAATTTTCTCTGCGCATCACTTTTTGACCTTATTTTTACAAGGCCCAGATGAGCGCAGGTACGTAGCGGAATAGTGGGCCTTGTGGAGCTAGGCTAGATTGCAATTGTCAACCATTATGGATCCCACCTCATGGTGGATACGCTTTTTTTCAAAGTCTGTCAATTGGATTGCATTCTATGTAAGTTTATGCTTCTGCATAGGCTTATTTTGCTTGTATTTTGGAATTCCTTCTTTACTTTTTTTAATATTTCCTTGATCAATAAATTCTTCTCCCGTTTACCTGGCAAATTATGAAATAATTATGAAACAACACATAACACGCATCTGCTAGGTCATATTATGATGCAAATATGAAGTGAACTTGAGTTTTAATAATTTTTGTTGATTGAATAGAATGTGGCAGTTTGCTGCATATTTGCAACACTGCCAAGTAAGGATTGAAAATATTTGGAAAAACCAAACTTCTCATTAGCTTTTCCCCTTAGGCTAACCTAGTGATAATGCAACTCCTTTAACTGATAAAAAGAAAAGAGAAAACTCTATGTTATGTATGTATGTATTTTTATTTGCTAGCTCATATGGTTGATAGAGGCATATATAGGTATTATTTTACAGTGATTACTTTATGATACAAAGTAATCCAGAAAACTTTACTTACTTTGCTAGCCTCGAATATCACAATAAACATATTACATGAGAATAATGCATTAAACTGCAGTCAAAATTAAAGACGTAACACCCCCATCAACAACCATCCAAGTCTTGGGATGCTCCGTTGGTCGACGTCGCCGTACAAACCCTTCATTTATCAGCGGTCGATCAACGGTCCATCAGTCATCTAAGGGCTGTCAATGAAAATTACTCTTGGGATTGGCTGAGCTGTTTACCCTTACCATCATTTAGCCTATTTCTTAACCACACGCAGCTCAGAATTGCCACAGTTCTACGCCTTGGATGCAAAATTATGGAAGAGCATGTATGCAAACGTGGAACAACAGTTGATGCCTTGGGAACGCATGATTTATTGTGCAATTTTAGTGCTGGAAGATTTGCAAGACACCATGCTGTGAATAAAATCATAAAGAGCCATGATATCAGCTTGTATACCATCTATTCTTGAACCCCAGGGCTTAATATCTCAATCTGATTTGAAACGTCCTGATAGTCTTATACAGATTCCCTGGTCCCACGGCGAATGTGCAGTGGGGGACTTCACATGCCTGGACACCATGGCTCCCAGTCACCTGGAAGACACATCTAAATCTGCTGGAGCTGCCGCGGCCAAAGCTGAGAATGCAAAATCGATAAAATATGCAGAAATAGACCAATTGTATCAAGTAATACCAGTCGCTGTGGAGACGATGGGACCATTTGGCCCAAGTGCGAACAGCCTAATATCATATGTAATATTTCTGCGGACGAAATTCTGCAACTTTTGATCCATGTGTTGTTGCTGTGCTCCCCTGCAATGTAAGCTGGTATACTTGCGTAATTAAGGAGAGCCTACTCAAATATGGCAGCTTTTTAATTTGTTGCAAGTATGCAACAGGACCAAAATGAGTTAAATTACCGATTACAGGTAGAACAGCAAGGAAACATCAAAGTCAACTAACAAATTGACTTTGAATAGATAAAATAATATTCAAAAGTACTAAAATAAATCAAATTGTGCCATAATTTCCATAAGTTTTGAATGGTTTGATAAAACTCCACTCATCGATACAAATCAAAATACCGTAAGAGCGGTAAAATAGCGATTTTTCAAATATTTTTACAAGTTAAAAGAGCGCTAACAAATCGTGATCGGTCTCAATCGTCAGCCATCTTGCAGTACTTTTACTACCTATGGTGCATACGTGTGACGGTATGGCAAGAATAATATTGTATTAATGTTATCGGTAAACTCGGAAAACAGTAGCAGCTTTTCAACTAAGAACTTTGACATTGTTTTTAATGCTGACTTCATTTAAATATTTTCTTGTAAGTATTTTAATCCATGTCCCGTGCTTTTAGTTGCTTTGATTTCAAAGCAGATTGTTTTATAATTGTTTCGACAACGTATATATTGAAAAGTAATTATTTGAAAAGAAATATAAAGTTTATATTTCAATTTTAGGAAAAGAATTGAACGTTGTTTGTTTCATTGTTTTATATGATATGTTCATTATTCATTATGACGCGTAGGCCTACACTTCTTTGAATTCAAAATATATTTTGTTTGGCTTAGTTATCCTAGTAATTCAATGCAATTCAGTATTTTTATTATTTTAATTATCATAAAGCTGATTTACTTATCATTTTTACTTAATCGATATTTTTTGTCATCTCAAATTCAAACAAAACATTCACCTTCTGGAGATTTCGATCCACCTTCGATTCAACTTTCCTGCTAGATTATCAACATATAAAATTGTAAAAGTCTCTATACTGATACAATAATATCAAATAAAATATCAGCATAATTTTATATTTTTAAACAACGCCAGAAATTCATGATTTTGAAATAATTCAAAAACATATAGACACTATTATTAAGTGAGAGGATATGCAAGTATTTTGTCACCATTATAGCTCCTAATATATATGTAAAGTAGTCGATAGTTAGAATTCCAAAAACTTACCTTTACAATGCTTCTCTTCAATGTGAAATATATAAAAGTCTAATCCATTTAGTAATTAAAGTGAAGTTAAATACTTCATAAAGCAAAGATTAAAATCTATCTTCTTATCAAACAGGGACACCTGTTGATATAAAACCGAAACAAGAACTGATGGCAGCAATTCTTGCTTTGTCAGCTAAATATGCTACCACATAAATCATGAATAATTTAAGGCATTAGAAACTATGCATAGTTTACCATAGGAGACGATATTCAACAAAATAGTCACATTTTTCCTTATAAAATATTTTTTTGAAGTGAAAACAACTATCAAACAAAAATACGCTGTGACTGATTAATCAGCATAAAGAGATGAACGTCATTGTGGGGTTTCGTGCGTATTTTGATAGCAATGTAGATCATTATTTAGTAATAATATGATTAACAGCTGAGACAGGGTGGGCGTACCAGTGTGTCCCCGACAAGAGGCTAACTCCCTCGGAGAGAGGGCTACTATTAGGAAATATTTTGAAAAATGCCAAAGCTGTTCTTTGAAGTTTGATAGTTTGATTTTGATGCCTCCAAAGTTTGTTTTTATTCTGAGTGCATAATTTTCTTTATTTGAATGAGTAATTCTTATTTTTTACTTCATAGTAATGATATGCGATACAAATAACACAGGGGTTTGCAATATTTCGAAATAATCATTATTTCATCTTCAAGCAGGTCAGAAAGAGAATGATTGATAATTATACATTAATTATGAGTTTTTGATGACGCATGAGGTCATTTCATCTATAGTTAACTAGCAGGAAGAATTAAAATTACTTATACTCTATATATGGCTCTTACATCAGCATCAGCAGGTATTCTATACCCAACAATCACAGCTTCTACAGTAAATCTACTCGCATTTACAGGGGAATTAGGAAAAGATTAAAAATTGAGGATTCCTCGAAGTGGGCAATATAGCTCCTTCAAAGACAGGGCTATTTACAGAAAATATTTGAAAAACAGATTGAGATACCAGACATTTCCTGACAGGCAGACTGTTCCTCGAAGACGGGAGCGAGATTTTTAAAATTTTCTGAAAATGATCCAACCCGTCCGAAAAATACCGAAATCCCTCTGAAATTGAAGTACCTCAGATAGCTGGCCGTATGTTAATGTTATTTTATCGTAACCTATAAATGAATGTTATATAAAACAAGCCTTTAGGAGGGGTTTTGGATAGAAAACAGTCCATTTCTGTCTCTCACTTGATTTAGCGCTTCATAACAAAAGAAAGAAAGCAAAGGCAATGCAGTTTATTTTCGCAGGAGTTACTTCGAAATTACGTTATTTTGTTATATTTTAGTCGCAATTTATGAGCAGTTTATATAGCATTTTAAGCTGTAAAAAAAATTTGTGTATATTCGAAAACCTATGGTATTCGAAGTTTGGAAAACGTGCTGCGGAGAAGGAGTTTGAAAATATAGGAACAGTGATGATTTTGTCGCGGACACGGTTTGAGTATTATTGTTATTAATGGTATAATCTTATTTTCTTAAAATAATTTTAATGAAAATGCTGAATCAAATCAAATAAAATATTGAGAGACTAAATCACTCTTGTGAGTGGGTAATCGGAATTTAATAATCACTTGAAAAAAATACAAACCATAGCACGAAAACCCATATACTTCTAGTGAATCACGTGGTACAAATCCGCCAATCATGACTTGCGTTTCTTTCAAGTGATAATTAAAATTTATTATCATATAGGCTTTGATTTGAAAACATATTTTGTTTTGTTTAGTTATTCTAGTAATTCAATGTAATTTAATATCTTATTTTAATTATCATATGGAACAGAATAACAGATTTACCTATTTGCTTTTACTTGTTCAATTTTTTTTATAACAGCGCCAGAAATTTATGATCCACGTATCACAGATCTTTTGGCTGTAGAAAGTTTTCCTGACACAAATATTTGCATAATTTCCTGTTAACGGATTATCTGTATTATTTCGCAAGTAAGAGGTACATAAATTGGGGATAGACCCATTGATATATCATTGATGAATGTTAGAGTTTTGGCAGCATTACTTATAATTGCCAGCTTGAAAATGAAGTTGAAAAATAACATGCTTTTCTAACTTTTATGTGATCAACACACTATTTGCATTTTTTTTTTTTTTTTTTGGATCTGTTATTCAGGATAAATAAAGCGAATGCAATGAAAGAGATGACATAATATCTACTCAATAATATATCATAACTTTTATTCTGATTGTCTGCGTTCCTTATACAGCGTGAAAACAAGCCATATAGTTTTATTCATTTGATGCTGACAAGTTATCTATTTTAGATTTGGTGCACTATTTAATGATCAGGCAATGAGAGAATTTGTAAATCAAACATTTCCTGGTTTTGAGATATCGGTATAGCAGAGGAGTTCGCTTGACATAAACTGTTCAGAGCCTCCTTATCGATGATAATGACAATCTAAATTAATTATGTCTTGGAGACACATATCAAATAATCAAATCTGTTTCATCATGATTATAATGTTAAACTCCATGTTATGTTTTGACTGTTTACTCCTTTGGCTATTGTCTCCATTTGATGTAGTTATTAGTCTGTGTTTCAATTATTCTTTTTATGCCTGCCATTGTCATGTGACATGTAGATTTGGAGGATATTGATTGATCTAATATTTTCTTACCTATTTATACATATGATAAGGGCCCTATGTAAATGTTCTAGGGTATATGCTAATTATTCAAATATCACCAGCTTAATCTCGTACCCTGAAAAGAGGACACGTCAACTCAGTGTCATACCCACATTCTTGATGATTTTCTCAGATTTTCATCCTGATATATATGGATTAGGTGTATACCCACATTCTTGATGTTATTTTTAGCCCGATTATCCCTCGACACCTTTGTTCTTTCTTTCATATCAACATTCCTACCTGGTATGATGCTATTTAAGAGACCACAGTCACAAATCAGGTGTGAAAACAGAATAAACAGTGAGAAGTTGTTATAAATTAAGCTACGCATGCGTATAGAAACGGAAGCGTAGGTGTTGCCCGTTGGCACATGATTGGTAATCAGATAAAATCAGACAAGCCACTATGATAACAACGTTGTATTCCCAGAGTATTATTCCTCTCTATACACGAACCTATTTATATGTTATATATATATTCTGAATACATTAGTTAATCGAAAAACCTCTTTATCCATGTAACAACCTCTTTATCCATGTTCAATTGCATTGATATTTAATTACTTCCAAGCAGCAGGCTAATGAGATACATCAAACTTTTAAATCATATTTTATACGTAAATGATTATATAGATACTTTCTTGTAGTACATTTTTATATTATTTTAATGGATTCAGCAATTACATTTTGAAAAAAAACTATTCGAGAGTTACAACTCTCGTTAACACACCCGTTCCACATCACACGGCACCAATGGCCAAAATTGGAAAAAAGTAAATATACAAAATATGCCAGCACATCATATGCAAAAATGTGCTCGGGCCAGGCCACAACTTGAAACCCTCCTTGTAAAAAGCACAAAATGACGTGCTCAAAATTGCTTATCTCAACCCTTGTAAAAAGATGACTCTGCCTAACAGTACTGGCAAGTCACAATTGTTGTTTTGACTGATTTGATTTCTCAGTCTTCGGCTACGTCCTATAGGATCCACTGCAGGTCATAGACTACGTCGAGGGGTTGGTATTTTTATCCCCCCCTCCTTGTGAGTAATTTTATAGGTAAATAATTAATATCTTCAAAAGGTGTATTGCAGTACCTTAGGATTAACGTATTATAAGAATTATTCTGAATAAGGATTTATTATGAAAAGCGTCCTTTAATAATTGTTTGGTTGTGATGTAAAATAAATAAAATATTGATTGGTCAAAGTTTGAAGCCGATCTGATAAGAGCGGCAATATTGATGTTCTAATATGTTACTCGGACTACTTTTAAAAACTTGGAATAATGAAGTCACCAAAATAAACGCCGAGCGGCAGAATAGATGTATTCAAACATCGCTATTCCTGTGATCTTTTATCAGATCGGCTTCAAGTTTGGCATTAAATTGTCATAGCTATTTTACATCACAATCTAAAACTTATTTTTATAGGCAATTTTTTCATAAAAAACATCATTACTGTTACTTTAATTTTTGAGATTGGGTTGAGGTTTGGATTGCTATTTCTGCACTTTCATTGTTTGGCAAAAAGGTGAACTAGTCGGAGAATTTAGCCCCGAATCTCTATAAAACCTTTGAAATTCATGAGATTGATCAAATGAGTCTCTAGTATTTAAAGAACCATTATCTTACTCACTTTTTCAGCCCTTGACTAATACAAACACTGCGAGTGTGTAGTGACCCTTTAACTACAAGCCCGAAGAGCCGACAAGTAGATACTATGCTGCTCATTCAATCTTTTAATATAATAATTTGTATTACAGTATAACGAAGCTGATTCGATCAATCTGATTGGTTTACAGGTACGACGCCAAATCACCATATCAACACAGAACAAAACTATAGGTTCGAAAACTCAATCGATCTTACAATTCCAACTTGATATCATGAATGAGAACTTCTAATTGAATAAAACATTAACTTATAAATAATGTGGTCATGCATATAAACGTTTATAAAAATCCATGCAAGTTATCAAACATGGCGCACAGTATCATATGAGCTATTGATTTTTGACGCACTCGAATCACTCCAGCAAAAAACTCGAAGGCGAAAATCACTAGACGAGATGGGTCGTGATTTCTGATGCCTTCTCGTTTTCTCCTTACGTCCCCTCTCGTGCACAGAATATCAATAGCTCATAGGAAACGACACGCGAATTGCTTATTATTCGAAACTTTGTCATTCCATGAATCTAATTAGTTACAAAAAATCAAAAGCAGTTACTCGTACATTACTCTTTAATATGCTAATCGAATTAATTTACAATTATGCTGCGAAACATACATACAAAATTAGAATAATATTCAGACAACAGATATACAGTATGTCTTCATCAGGTCTTGCTGTCAATCAACGTTTGATGAACTTGAATATCAAGGGAATATTTGGCTTAGGTATACCTTTGATAACCTTTCCAACTTCTTCCTCGTGATTGTATTCAATGCGATATTCTTTGATGAGCTATAGTATGAAACGTAGACAAAAAACATTAGTTTGATAAGTGATTTAAAAAGTAAACAAATTGGAACAATATTTTTTTTATTTCTAATTGTGTTCAAAAGACAATTGCAGAGAAGGGGGACTGGAAATTACTAAGACAAGTGTCACTCAAGAGAGAGAAGAGAGATAGTTGCAGAAAAGAGAGTTTTCTCAGATTTGGTATTGCAAGTACACGACAGTAATATTCACCAGCAATGTGTTTGAATGGTTACATACTGGATCACAAAACTCAATTTGATACTATACATCTTTATACAGCATCTTTATACAGCTTCGTCATCAAGCAGCCGGTTATATTGTAGATAAACAAAATATTTATAGACAGAAATTAAGATTAAGTTGGTTACTTAATTTTGATTCCATTTTGTAATTTCATTTGTTATATTTTGATATATCTATTAGCCTGCTCGCAGACTCACTGTCAAAATGTAAACTTGGTAAACAGTAGAGTTTGCTAACTCGAAGACAAAAGCTTGCTTTTGCTGATTCAGCATGGGGCGTGGAAAAGTGTAAAAACTATTGTCTTACAAGGGCTGTGATTCGACACCAAGATTTTCTGGCGACGAATCAGCGAAGGTATTTTAAAGAGAGGCTTGGTGGGCTGGACTGCAATAACTCCCAATCCAAACTTCATGCCTTCGAAATCGTATTGAACATTTGCGATAAACTTCAATGCCAAGAATTATTATCATTTCCAAGACACGTTGGAACCATTAAATGTCGTAATTGCATCAATTATTTTTGCTCAAATCTCTGATTAGTATCATAAATGTATGAAATGTTTTCGATTGTGATTGGACAGCGTTTTAATTCAAAAGCTATTACAAGCGGAGAGACGAGACACGAAAACAACATGGCCAGGAAAATTAATCCAACAAACAACAAACACTGTAATTCAGCTGAAGTATTTAATGGATACAGAAAATCAGTTATTGGTTGAGCAGCTGTTTGGTCGTCTTCTTATTTTCATGTCTTCGTTCGTTCGACAAATAAATTTATCACGCACCTAATTATAAAATTCGTAGCGGTTCGAGTTAATTCCGGTGCAGCATCAATTTTAATGCAGTAAACCATTTGATAATTACTGATGTTAAAGTCTAATTTCAGATTTATTGAAAAACTAGATATCTTCGTTAAAATTAATTGTGAAATATTTGCTGTGAAGTAAATTAATAATAATATGGCTTGCGTCGTTGGTCTTGTTCTGGCCTTAAGCTTTAGTCTTCGAGTTAGAACACTCTACTGTTTACCAAGTTTACATTTTGACAGTGAGTCTGCGAGCAGGCTACAAGCAGGCTATATTGTAGATAAACAAAAAAGTTATAGACAGAAATTAAGATGAAGTTGGTCACTTTTGACTCCATGTTGTATTTTCATTTGTTATATGCATTAACATCATCAATATCAATATATCTATTTATCAGATCAATAATCCATCAGATCAATATCATCTTTACCCATATTTAAAAGTAACCTTGGACTTGATAAAAGTCCAAGGGTTCAATGTTTTTGTAACTTAGTTAATTTCTAGTTTTAGGTAGATTTTTATTTTCACGTTTGAAAGATTATATTAGCTACTGGTTGTTTAAGATTTCCAAATTTAACATTAACTTAACGCCATTCGATAATTTAACTCTCATATTGAATTTTAATTTGTCATATTTATTTGAGGAACCTCCCAAATATTATCCAAATATACAAGTGAGGGTTAGTTTAAAGGCACTAACTTTATTAGTATAAAGTTGGAAAATAGAATTTATATTTGAAACTCATTAAACCATAAAAATATTTGTGATCTAACAATTAAACTACTATTGAAAAAAAATCTGAAGTAGACAACGCATTGGATCTTTGGATCACATGGGATGTAAAACTGATCTATACTCCCTAAAACCTAAAACCTGACTGGAACAAATTTGAACTTAAAATTAGTATCCAAATAATTTACCGATTTCTTTAATACTTACTCTAGAAAGAATAATGTAAAGTTCTTGCTCTGCCAAACGACGACCTTGTTAAAAGAAATAAATAAAATACTTACTGTTGACATACATTAAAAGTGTTTGTAAGAATTGTTTGAACAAAAAATCCATTGCCTAAAGCAGGTTCGACGAGAGAAATTTCTGGCAGTATATGGATTCCTCAAAAACTTCAGCTGAATTTTTTCGTTACGCAAGAAAAGTGTTCTATCCTACTTACAAATTAACGAATTCTGAAACCTTAATATGTAGATAGAGAAATCTATAGGCTCTAATGGAAAACATATGTATGAACGACGACGTAAGAAGGGTGCGCAGTGCTTCTGCGCATCTCTTGGGGGAATCACTTCTGTGCAAGAATACTAAATCAATCAGAAAGTACTACTATATCAATCAGAAATGCAGTAAATTCTTTTTCTATCAGAAGTTATTGATAAATACACTTGAAAAATATATATTTGGAATGAAGTTTATGGTCTTTTGCGTGGTCAAATACCTTTGGCTACATAAACATGCTGAAAGCAACACTATAAGGTTTAAAGTAGGCTAAGGTTGGATTATTTTGACATCGAGTTATAGATTTTGTTCTTGTTGAAGCTTGAAAATTAAAATACAGATTTAAATTATATTTCTACCGCTGTTTGCTGTATGTTATTTGCGTAAGATTTGGTCGAAATGATTTTGTTCCAGTTAGTCTTTATTTACAATATTAGTTGATTATTTCATTTAAAAGAAATATTCTTCCAATTATGTTGCATTAACGATTGCTTTAGACCTTTGCATTATGTAGCGTTGTTTTATCTTCAAAATCCATAACATACAAATGCATATTCACCACATTGACATTATCAAAATGATTGTTTTCATGTTTTGCAAAGAAATGGAACTATTGTCGTTGGCCAAAATAATCTGAAATCTAAACTGCGTGAATACGACAATCAGAACAGGAAGTTGTAAATGACGTGATCCTACCGTCGTCTTGCAATGAGATCTGGAACTCTCTAATATTGTTCGATAAAGGGTAAGATAAAGGTGTATGTATACGTAAAATAGCATACCAATTATATGGCATTGAACGATACTGCTGTATATAATTGTATTGAAACTGGCTAGTTTAAGATGCATAAACATTTATGATTTATTTGAATAAACATGGGGTTTGAATCTTAAGATTGTATTTCTCAAACAGTCTGCACATTGCTTGTTATTATTCACATTCACGCGATATTACCTATACACATTCTTGATCCAAAACCAAAAGGCAGAGAAGCAAAAGGATGAATCTCTGTGGAGCTTTTATTTTCACGCAGCCATCTTTCAGGCTGGAACACCAGGGGATCAGGGAAATAATCAGCATTGCGACAAGCAACTTCATGGCAGAGGATAACCATATCCTACATTTGAAAAAATATCAAAGCATCTATCAATTCTGATTGTGTCACAACAGCTAGTTGAATGACGAGACTCAGAATGTGCCTATACGCTCAGCTAGGATATTATTGCTTCATAGCCTGAAAATAGTGAGAGGTGATATCCTATCCAAGAAGAATTCGCCCTTTTACTTCATGTATCGTAAATGTTTACCTTTCTACGATTGATTATTTTAATGTTTTTTAATGTATCTCTATATTAATAGCATTGTCTGTTTGTTAATAAATTATTTCTATATTTCTATATTTGTGGTCTGTCTGCGACTTATGTACGTCTCACTGGCGAAATAATACAGACAATACGCTGTCGGGAAAATATGCAAACATTTGTTTCGAGATAACCTTGTACAGTAACATATTTGTGGTATGAATCTTATGATTTTCTTGCATCGCTTTAAAATAATAAACTCTATTAGATATTTAATTTCCTATCATTGTATTTACAAATTTAGGGATTTTTCACAATGTCCTATGTTGATAGATGAAGCGGGTATATGAAATCTATAGCACAAAATGTTTCGCTTTGAATTCAAGCTGCGAGAGAAAATTTTAAACAAGTAAAAGAAATTAAATAAATCAATTTTATATTAATTAATATATTATAAGAGATACAAAATACTGAATTGCTTTGAATTACTAGGACTAGAAGAATCGACAGAAATTATGTTTTGAAATCAAAGCCTCTGTGTTGATAAAATTAACAATCTAGAGCGAGGCACAAACGCCTTGAAAATGAAACAGATTATAAATCCTTAATTTACAAATAAAATGTGGTTCGTAAATTTTCTTAAAATTGAATTTTTCTTAAAATTGAAATAGAAGCATTTCATTTCTTTTAAAAAATTACTTAATATATAGTTTGTGGTAGCATTGATAAAAAATATGTTTTAAAATTAAAATAGCGTAGGCAAATGTCATGGTAAAATCGACACTCTAGCGTGATACGTACGAAGAATAATGACTTTCAAGAAAATTATAAAATTTGATGGCTAATTTGATGTAAGACTATGGTCGATGTGAGGGAGACATAAACGACACAGTAAAAGTTCAAGCAATTATCTTTTCACTAGTCTCTCGACGAACTCTATACGCGAGTCTGTTAACAAGACTTCAAACTCTATTTTTATATACAAACACCGCTGACCTGCCATACCGCAGTCAGCTGGCAGACTTTACAAGTTTATATTACATCACGGCTACGATCACAGGAAGGGACAACAGGCAATATATCTATATACAAATAGATTTAAACAAACAAATCACACATCCCTACCTGATCTCAAGATCACATAGCTCATACGTTAACACACTTAATTAGTTAACTACTGTACAACAGGAAACATACATTCGACTAATTTGAAAAAAAATCAAAGTTCGATGAGATTATCAAAGCGTGTACAGAGAAGTTAAAGTTACAGAATTCAGAGTTAATCAAAGCATTGCAAAAGAGTTCTACATAATTTATAATTTAATATAAAAATATAAAACATTTGGATTACGAGCGGGCAAGTTGATTTTCAGATTTTACGTACATAATTAACGAAAAAATTGTTGCGACAACGTATAGCTTGATTAAAACAAAATTTACTTTCTTTTGAAACAACAAATTAACAGACTTCCATTTAAACAGCGTTTCACATAGCTTAATTGCATCTTCAGGTTAAAAGGAATTATATATTAAAAATTTCAAAGTATTTATATAGTAAAAATTTACGTGATTATAAAATTTGGTAACAATACACCAGATTTACGTGATTATAAAATTTGGAAACAATACACCAAAGAAAATATATTATTTACTTAGGTATAGTACTATACAAATAGCCGATACCTCGACACTATTTTGCAATAAAACCTTTACTTCTAATATTTTATATAAAATCTTCTTCTTGGAATGATATTTGAAATACTCATCAAAATATGAATATTGGTATGGTCACCCTACTCGGTTCACAATGATGTCATCGGAAAATCAAAACATTGATCACGTGGCTGGTATGGATCAGAAGAAAACGACTTACGACTATTGTAGTACAAATTTTATTTTTGTCGATAAAAATAACAACATCAACTATATTACTTAGTAACATGTCTTCATCTCAGCATTAATAACAGTATTAAATATGCATGATGGTACTTACATCAGCAGGTATTTTATAGCCATCAATGACAGTTTCTTCAGCAAACCTTCTCGCATTTACAGGGGCAATTGGAAAGAGTCTAAAATTAAGAAGATAAGAGACGTTATGCTTTTACTTTGGTATAATATGAGAATGTCAATGTGCCCCTGTGTGAGAATAATCGAAAGTGAACCGACGTCAATATCTTTTACATAATGTCTGTTAGTAATTTACATTTAAATTTATTGTGAGAACGTTAACAATCAGATAAACTCTCCAAGACAGTAAACGATTATTACTATAACATTAATCAGAATCGTAATTGTGACTTACGGTTGACAATACGTAATTGCCAAGAAGAATAAAAAATCTCTTACCAACATGTGGATGTGGAGGTACTTGAGCTATGAGTGCAGGAAAAATAGTGCGTTTTCACTCCGAATGCTTTGTTGGCAAGCAAACACTAGCATGGAAAGTTACACAACAACGTGCGTGTTGTTAAAACTTAATGGCCTTAATTCAATGTGCGGGATAATCGAAATTGCGAAATGCTAGAAGATGAAATGAGGATTCCTATACGTCTGTTACATTTATATACGGGCTTAGTGAAATGATCCATTGAAACCTGTATTGGAGAATATGTTCAAATTGTGCATGGTTACCTCATTGTTTCTTTGAAAATAGCTCTAGTATATGGCATGTGTCTCAGTTGTTCAGCAGATGGCACTTCATCATCTTTAAATACTTCAGCGACTTCACTATATAGAGATTCTTGGACAGCTGGATTCTTTGCCAACGCCAGAAGAGTCCAAAGTAATGTAGTACTTGTCTTGGAAAAATAAATGTCAAGTTATTATTTACGAAACAGCATAATGATTTCAAGGATGAATAAAAATCACTCGTTCGTCTGGTAAATTCTCTTTTCCTCCAGGATCCTATAAGTTTGTTCATCATTCTATTTTGAAAATATTACCTTGACGAGGCTGCGTCAGAGCAAGCATATAGAGTGTATTATAATTATCAAAAATATCGTAGAACAGAATGCTTTGTAAGTAGACTACATGAGCTTTCAAAAACTAACCCGATTGCCACTATTTGAGTCTGCCATTTTATGGGTATTTTATTGAACCTTGCACATTTCCAAGAACCCGTATATGGTAGAAGCATCCAAAGATAAAATCAATATTTGGTTTACAAAAAAATCCACCTAGTCGCGGTTATCTAAGGGGTTAAAGGGTAAACAATCATGATCGTGCCTAGACAACAAAAATCAATGTAAATACTCTTAACTGCAGCCAAATTAAATTGGACATTCTATCCTGACTGATTGTAACCACTGCATAAACCTCCTAGTTTGTGAAATTTATTGATCCTTTTCAATATTAGCATTCGTAATATTTGAATTTTGTCTTCGCAAAAAATTATTTGGTTTTATAATACATGTGCTTGTAGAATTCAATGTCATAGATTGATTCTATTGGGAATTTGCATCCAGGAGAAAAGTGCAACATTAAGATGAGCGTTCTGAGGTGATTTGGTCTCCAGCATGACATTAATCATTTAAAACAAATCTGGTGTGTCTCTCACATGCGAGAGTCATAGCCTAACACAAACCCTCCAGCATTTCACACCGGGACGAATGAATGTTCAACAAGTAAATATGTATAAGTTAAAGGAGCAACGTTGACCAGCGATCGTAACGAGCGCAACTTAAATTAAGCTTGGAGTAAATTCAACGATCAATTTCAGTTATGGCAAATTTCAAATTCAGCGTGGTTTCAGCAACAGAAACAATGCAAATGACAAACGCGCACGTGACTCTAAGCGCGTAGAGCCCACCAGTCATTCTTGCTCCCTTCAAGGTGCTATATTAATAAGTAAATAGGAGATATAATTCCAGATGTTTACCGTTTCAACAGCAGCAAACACTAATGACATGATATTAGACATAAGATCTCTCATCTCCATTTTTCTTTCATAGACAAGAAATGGAATAAAACCAACTTTGTTATTTTTTTCCCCATCATCTATGATTATGTCCTCTCCACTTTGCAAAGTTTTTTTTATTTCCTCTTCGATAAAAACATAAACCTTATCCATATTTGAAGTGAAAGAAAGGTAGGATTTAGTCTTGTATATTTTTGATAAGAATGCCGGTTCTGCAAAAGCTTTGAAACTGCTGGAAAATACTTCTTGCACAGCATTGATGATATCAGTGGTGCTTGAATCGTTATTCCCGCTTTCAAAACAACCAAGTCGTCTATCGAATACAACCGTAGCAACGCCTAGAAAGGCAAGTAAATATATATATATATATCAATATCATTGAGGAATATTATCATCGTCATCATCATCATCAAATTCTAAAGAGCTGGACGATGAAATACAAGTTCTCTTTATCTTCTTGCACTTTAAACTATGATAAACGCATTGCTTTTTATAAAGCATAGATATAATATAAATAAATTTAGCTGTTTATAAAACTGCTGAAAATATTCAAATCCTGTTCCTGAATCCACCTCTCATTGTGAACATCATTCTTGAAGCATACGTGCCATACATATACAGAAATACCTCAGTGATAAGTATACATAACATAAATAGGTACAGTATCAAGACACTTTTTTACATGACTGACTAACTAAGATTACATTTAAAAGAGAAAATCAAAAAAAAATTAATAGAATTGTTGAAATTGTTGGTCCTTCTTGAAACATCTTTCATTGTTGACGGGATTACTTTTCACTTTTACTTATGTGCACTTGCATTTTGGAATGAGTGGCGATGGCTTGAATTGGTTTTTATGTCGTTATGGGTGAGAGATTTCGTCTTGGTGATAGCTGATGGTTGGTTGGCTGTTGATCGTTAGACTTCGACCAGCATTACTTGTTAGCCGCTTGAGAATTAAGTTGAAAAATTATCACTATAGTATATGGATTCTTTCCAACAAGATAATCTTTGTTTATTAATTTGTTTAGGGATCAGGATCAATGTAGGTTATAATAGAAGATTATATGTTCAAACAATATTGTGATTATATATAGAACACAGGCATTCAGAATAACTATTATCATATATATCATGAGAAATTTCATTCTGACTGCCTGAGTTCTATATCAAAGGAACAGCCATAGTTTTATTAATTTCAGGCTCACAGATTATCGGTTTTCCAATTAAAGGCACATCACTGAATATTGACAGCAACATTTCAAGTGTATATCTTTCTATTAATACATTTGTTGGCTTATACGAATAACAAATTGAATGTATACCCTTGCAACGCAAAGAACGTCTGATAATTATATCAGTGTTAATATATTTTGTTTTTTATAATATGATAGTCATTACTCACTGTCTAGTGACCATTTGAAGAACTGCTCTTCAATGCCATGTATCTCATCGTTACTATCCCTCATATTCCTCAAGTTGCGAAGTAAGTCATTGGTAACGATATTGAACCCCGGGATGTATTCTTCGACAGTTTTTGGCTTCAGTAAATTAATGTTCATTGAGGTGCGATCCGTATACCATCGTTCACCTTCGCTATACATGGTAAATGATAACAAAAACATTGTTGCGTTTATATATATATGACCAGTATGAATCACCGTTTTCAATTATTTCTGGTTAGATATGACATAGCACGAATAAAATATAGGACAATTGTGACTGTAGGTAGGTAGGTAGGTAGGTAGGTAGGTAGGTAGGTAGGTAGGTAGGTAGATAAATTAACAATGAATAAATAAATTATTTTGGTCCTCTTCATATCGCAGTGTTTTTATATCCCTTTCATTTTATTTTCATTTTGTATTTTTTTGTATCGAAGCAAAATGGATCTTTTCATTTTACATAATGGCTGTACATATAAGTGGGTAGCCTAGCTTCACAAGGCCCACTATTACTCTACATCTTCATCTATCCTATACGAAACAGCAGTTGGTAAAGAGTATCAGGGCATGTGGTGACACAGGTCTAATAAGTGATAGCTGAAAACGTTCCTGTATTTTGCCAGACAAAATATAGGAAATACAGCTTTGCAGCATTACGCTATCATTGCTATTTATGGCGAGGGATCTCCCCAATCCAATCCAGCATCGCCGGTACCTCATTGCTAGTTGCTAGTGATATACCAATCAACAACAACAATAAAAGATCTAAATTCAACATACCTGATAAATAATCCATCCGAGAGATCCTTCTTTTTATGATAATCCAACCATAACGGAAGCGGATATTCTCTACGTGGAAATTTCCCTTCATTTCGAAAAACTTCCTCAATTATATCTGGATCAGTAAAACAATACATGTTTATAGGTCCAGCAGTCATTTTAAATGCGTTGCCATATCTCTTTGCACATACATGCATCATATCAAAGAAACCTTGTATTCCACCATTTTTCAAAATAAAAGGTAAACATCCAATCAAAGGATAGGATGGTGGACCAGGCAATTCTTTTACAGACCGGGTTTGTGAATAAGACCGACACGTGATTCTTGAATTTTTATTTCCATATTTTGAATAATAAGCAGAAATCTGAATGAAATTTTTAGGGAAAATATGAATTTGCTTCTTTAGGAATATCTGTGATATTAGCGTCATTGTGGACAAATGAGAATCTTCCTGGAAAAGAAGGAAAAGTAAATGTTTAATACAAAAACAAGTCAGACATTTAGGCCCTGTTCACAAGGAGGGCAGGTATCCAGGGTAATCGAGTTACCAACCAGTTTCTATTGTTTATGTGCATTCTGCTCATATCTCACCTACCTGAGTTACTCGCCTTGGCAGACCAAATGCTACATCAAATGGTGACAAAGAACGTGTAGATTTATTCAAGTACCTAGGCTCTGTACTTCCATCTTTTTCAGATGATTAACCCAACGTAGTGGCCACGCTTGGGCAGCCATTAGAGGTCTAAATAAATTCTGGGCGTCCGATGTCAACACTGACGTTAAGTTAAGACTGTTCAAACACACGATAGAAGCTGTTCTATTATATGCACCTGAAACGTGGGTTCTATCAACCTCACTACTGACCCGACTTGACTCAGCTAATGACGCCATGCTTCGGCATGCTTTAGGAATACATTGGCCCAACTTACTGTCTACTGCTAAACTTATGAAACTTTCAACTTCTGCCTCTGCTATTTGCTCACCAACGTCAGATGTCCTTTTTAGGTCACATCAAAAGATCAAAGACGTGTGCCCCTCAACCGCTGCATGACATCCTTCACTGGCAACTGAATGAGATGCTTCGACGGGGCTATGGGGGAGTTGTATCTTTTCATAATATTTTGTATCATGAATTGTGTTATTTACAAGTTGCTTTGTCAGCTATGTCTGACCGTGATTTGTGGCGTTCTTTGTGTAGCAAATATGTAAGGCGTAAGAGGGGCGGCACATTCCTATAACGTGACTGTCCATACTACTACTGGCAAACGGAGGTACCCTAGTGGCCGGGTCAAATCTTTGTCTTGTAAACACGAATAGGCGAGATATAATTCAAAATGATAGCCTGAATTTTCTACTGTTTCAGGAAAGATTCCATTGTAGACATATTTTGTTCTCCGATCATTTGATTCCAATGCGCATGCCTAGATTCGCTTCAAATTATTCAACTTGGGTAGGCGGTTACTTGGGTTGTCTTTGTAAACGCAAAACACATTTTAACCCCGTAAGGCGAGTAACTCGCCTACCCGGGTAAATAACTCGCCCTCCTTATAAAAAGGGCCTTAATATAGTTTGATACCCCAATTACACAGTACTTGGGAACCTTTACAATTAAAGTAAAGGCAATTAAAGTAAATTAAAGTAATATACTCGAATAAAAATTACTCGATCCTTAATGCCCAAGAGACAAGCTATTATTTCCGAATTTGTTTTGAAAACAGTGGAAGAAAACAAAACACGGTAAAAAAGGGAAAAACAGTGCAAAACGCGAAAAACGATGCAAGGAGTAAAATCTAAATTGATTGGCAGAGAGAACAATGGAGCTCAAAATGAAACAATGGCAATGAATTTTAGAAAAGCAGTGGGAATGTTTAAAACAGTTTTCTAAGTGCACGCCCCTGCTATAGGTACAGACCAGTAATATTCTTCATATTTATATTCAAGTTTTATCTGCACGGCTTTGCGATAGGTGCACGCCGGTAATATCCTTCACATTTAAATTTAAGTTGGAGTCCACGCCGGTATTATTCTTCCTATTTAATTTAAGTTTTTTTAAGTATACGCCTTTGCAATAGGTACACGCCCGTAGTATTCCTATTTGAAAAAGTTTTTTAATTGCACGCCCCTGCTATAGGTGCACGCCGGTAATAATCCCAATATTTAAATTTAAGTTTTAAGTGCACGCCCCTGCTATAGGTGCACGCTGGTAATATTCTACATATTTAAAAAAAAAATAAGTGCACGTCCATGCGATATGTGCACGCCTTTAAAAATTTTAAATTTTACGTACACGCCTCCGTTTTAGGTGCACGCTATCGATATTTTAAGTTTTCATTTCGTGTAAAACTGCGGTAACTATTCTACTTCCGCGGCAAAACGTGCCGTCTCCTTCTCTTATCTACGTCATTTCGTGCAAAATTGCGGCAACAATTTTTACCGCGCGGCAAAATCTCGTAAATGCACGTGGAAAATCGTACACTTTGGGATTTAAGTCGATACTTTAACGTCGAAAAGAATTCCTCGACGTTGAACTTTTCGACGTTATAGCGTACAATCCTGTTAACAATTATACAAATAATGCAATACATGGTATATCAAGAAATTTGAGTTCGGGAATAATTAATTCATTATCAAAATTTGATAAAAGATTTCAAAATTTGATAATGAGTTCTTTAGCCAGTTTTTTGGCGCAGTCATTTTCTTTAGATTTTTCCATGTATATTGTTTGTAGAGGTGATTATACGATTTCTCATTCAATTCTGAATCAATTTACACTATTGTATTCTTCAAAAAGATCAAATCGCACTTGCCCTACGGGCCCTGGAAGTTGATCTTTTGAAATCCACTTGTGCAAATTAATCCCAAATTGAATCGTATAACCTCTACAGATAACAGATTTTCTTGGACCTATTCATCTTCCCAATGCAAACCAAATTTGGTTATAATTAACGGCTGATCATCCGGATTCCAATACAATCGGTAAATTTATGAATACACCCCAGACTGAAAATGACGGCTGTACGGAGACGTGCCACTTTTTTGGGGTCCATATTCCAGCTGAGTAAAAACTTTTTGGGTATGAGATTTCCAATTTTGGAACTTACTTTTGACTTTTACCAGAATTTTAAACAAATTTGCATCATTTTTGTGTATTTACTTAAAATCAATCAACCTGCTGGAACTTTTTGGGTAGCATTTTTAAATTTTTGGAATTTTTTTGGGTAGCATCAACAGGATTGTTGCAACTTTTTGAGTACTTCACCTTTTTCCAAAATGGCACTTCCCTCTGTCCCTGAAGAGCTGGAGTAATACCCCCCCAATGATTTTGATAGAGCTTTTCGAGATGCCTGTCTGCTGGTCTGGACATCTCTGAATTGCATTCCTGCAATTTGCAGCTCTGGATGATTCACGAACTCACTGCGAAAAATCAACAAATTTATAAATTGGGCGTGGCATGTACGCATTTTGGGAAGATGTCATTAGAAGAATTAGACGTGGCACTTTTTTTTCAGTTGATGATTTATGTAGGTATGGACCGAACATTGGCAAATTCTTTATAATTAATTCATTAATTCCATTTGGCCTTCTATCACATCTCTCTTTCTCTAGCCTGCGTTTTAACCAGGCGTTTTATCTGTAAATTTAATATTTATATAAGACTATAGGCCTCCGAAGGAAGCAATATTATTGGTGAGTGACTGTTGTGTCCCTTCCATTTCCAGGAATGAATTAATGTAGTACGATAATGAATGAATTTATCGTCACATTCAAACAGAAAGCTCTGAATTTGATACTTTAATTTATCTAGTATAATTGAATATTGATATTTTAAGTGATGATGAGTGTAGAATAATTATAATTGAAAGAGGTTGTAATAAAATCAACTTTACTATACTGCAGTATCGAAAAATATCTGAACGATCAACAATTTACAAACCTTCGAAATTCTTTTCTTTCTCGTTGAAGAATATTCATTTGTAAATGTTTTCAGATATATAGCGGACTTCACACCGTATGCATGAGTTAAAGCATTTAGTTTTAAGTTCTTTGTGCCAAACAAAACATGTATTTAAATAACTAAAAACAATAATTATCAACTCAACTTTTTATCTAAGAATTTCAGGAAAATCAAAATAAAAGATGACAGCGCCAAAACAAACCCATAAACAGCCTAGGAACGATAATGACGTCATAGGCATTCAACACCGATTTATCGGGTGATGTGATCGATATTCGTAAATTATTCGTATATTCAGCCCAGATTCTCTGATTCAACCAGTAGAAAAATTCTGGCCATCAGCACTCTAATAAAAAGTACATCATAGACACAGAAGACATAGAAAAGGTGAATATTTTGCTATAAATGTTTTACTTATACTGTAAAGTGGAATGGATGTAATCCATTTTCGAAGTTCAATTACTCGTCGATGGAGTCATCCTACTGTATTTTTCATTAATTGTCTATAGATTTGTTATTTTCCCATTATACACTTTTTTTCCAAGATCACAGTTTATAAGAACACTGAGGCTTAAATCGCTAAAAAAATTAAGAACAAATTAAGAATATGTCGACGGTCATATATTTTTTCAGATTATTTTTGGAATACAAACATTTAAATTCCCAACAATAACAATAATAAAACCTCAACAGTAAATAAATGCTACTGTGTCAGTATGTGCAAGAAATGTTGATGGAAACTACTGGAAACATTTTGAGACTCAAATCATGAAAAAATAAAATTACTGAGCCTCAGCCAAAATTTACTGTTTTTTTTTCTAAAAATAATGTAAACAAGCACTTGTTCTTATCGGGGTCGTCCAAGCAACCGAAGTATTGAAATTTAAATCTTTCCTTGGTCAGATAATGGCAAACGGTCTAAAATGAGGTTCCTATGGAGTTACTATCAGTCATTAGTAATTAACTGTAAACTTGTAAAGTGTAATATTAATTACAAAATCCCTTGTTTAATAGCCACTCGGCAATAATGGTCAGTTTGTAAGTTCAAGTCAACAAAAGATAAATCAGATTGGTGACTGTTTTTGGTTTAGGGTGTAATGGCAAGGCTCAAACTATATGACCAGTAAACTGAAATTTCAAACAACATAAGATCATATAGGCAACTATGAAGCAAATCAATAAAACAAAACAAATCCACACATATGTGTTTCAACAGTGAAGATATTATATTATGTATGAATTATGAAAACTGTGATATTTTATTTACAATGTATGAATAACTTAAACATAAAAAATAGACGGTTTCTTTTCTAATAAACTATTAAAATCTTATTTTTTAACGAATTTGAATGGACTGAAACTTGTTTGTGATAATGTACTATCACTCAGACTAGATGGGGAGTCTTGTTCTCTTGCTAATAATTTAACTGCCTAAAATAAAAATAAAATTTCAAAATGTAGTGGGATAACAAATTAAGATTTTCAAGTTGAGAAATATAAAATAGATATTAGCTATTAGCTATTTATACATTTCAAATTTTATTATTTTATTTTATACCTTTCCGATAAATTCCATAGACAAATAAATTAAATTTTATATAGCCTACATATTGATGTAACTTTTTAACTCTCTCTTTTTACTTTGCATGAAGATAATTTTAGATTAAATCGAAATTGTTGCACCAATTAATGTGAGTTTTTTATCGCAAATACCATCATGAAAATTGTTATTATTATCATTATTACTGTTGTTATTATCATTATTATTATTATTATTATTATTATTAATATTATTATTATTATTTTTATTACTGACCTTCTCTTCGTCGACATCTTTTAGGTTGCAATATATCTTTACTAGAGTTTCAGGAAACAGAACTCGCATCACATAATCAAAGTACTGTGAAGAATAATAAATATCAGTATATGTCAATCAACTTTTTACATTGCGGAGCATCCACGCACAGGTTCTGACAAAAGTAGGCATCCTGGACTACTACATTCCGGAAATTAGAGAAATTCAGAAGAAAAGTGGTATTTTTAATGATTAAAAATAAGCTGAAGAAAATGTTGAAATGCCTCTAGAAAACCCTGAGGCTGGACCTTTTGTTAAGGGACCTTTTGTGACCCTGTCCTTGAACAACAAATCAAACTAAGACAAAACAAGGATTTCTGATTTTTGACTCTATTACCAATTGAGCCGATTCAGACATCATATTATCTATTGACCAATCGATAACTTCATGCGAGTCATAGGTCTTGGCTAGCCGCAATTTTGTTTAGGTCTATAGAAGTACCTTTTCTTCAAAATTGTTACTTTGATCCATACATCATATAATTTAAATACATTTGCATTGCAATTTAAACCTGTTACAGTCGGACTTGCTTGGTATCCCGCCTCTGGTACAGATGAAAAGTGGGATATTAAGCAAGGTAGAATAAGAGAGTTTGGACGGAGAATAAAAATAGAATCAGGTATTATGTGGGGTCAAGGCTGGACATTAAAAGAGGATATAACGGTATTAACAGAGTTTGACTGTATCAGAGAAAGTAATCGCAAATCCATTGCCAAAGCTCAAATGTTCAAAGATTTAAAAATGAAGTTCTTTTTATTATCTATAAACTGGATTTCCCATGAATGTAACGCCCCATGAAAGACTCAGAAACCTTACAAGTAATCTAAATTCAATCGAATGAAATAAAATGTCGTAAAGAATCAACAAATGAATCATACTTGTGGTTTCTTGTAGCAAAACATTTGAGACAGGACTTCAAGAATGACATCACATTGATTTTCAGTAAAATCACCAAATCTCACTTGCAGGTTTAAACTATCTATAATAAAAAATAAAATTAGTCGAGCACAACAGTAGGCTAGACTTGCTGTGGTTCTGAAACAGCAGAAAAAGCTACATGTGTGTGTGCGAATCCCAACACATGGTCCAAGGCAGTAAAATATGGTCTTAAACCTTTGAAAGACATCACTACTTGCAGTTAATCTGTCGATATTGTGCTACTACCCTTTTTTTACGTAATCTCAAAATCAATAAGAAGCAATCAAATTTTGTGATTTTGTCAGCAAATTCTCCTTTGACACACCCCTCCAAAAATGTTCTGCCAACGACCCTGGGCATGGGTGTAGAGGAATGAAACTAAACAGTGAGTGATGATATGTAAGAAGCATGTGAACACTACAAATCACTGAAGTAAAGTTTATTGTTGCAAACCTTTGTAAACTGAGCCTTTCTTGTATTCTTCATGCCTATCACATTTGATCTGTTGATAAAGAAATTTGTTTTACAATAATGACATAGCATTTCAGTATAAATTGCGCACAGTATTGTATGCATGTTGATTAACAAATAGAATCAACTGTATAAATGTTTTAAGGCTTCAGTATATGACATGTGATACTTCACTTTTGAATCACAAAATACACTTTTGAAGGAATGCTATTGGCTATTATTGCATGTAAGAGAGATATCCCTAATGAATGATGTTCTAAAAGACTTGTGCTACAAGACAGTTGATCAAGCCATTAACATAGACTTTGACGATAATAGTTCAAGATACGATGGGTTTGACTGTTGCAGACAAATTATTCCTAATTGCTAGCTAGGCCTACATATGCAATGTAACTGGATTCCTGCTGACTTTAGGCTACATAATATTTTGTTTATCAGTTAAGGGCTACAGAAGTTTACGAAAACCCTCAAATGAATAAATGCCTTAATGAATGAATGAATAAATGACGAATGAATGAATGATAAAACAATTAAATAGAAATCTACAAAAATCTACCTGTCCTTTGAAGATTCCACGCAGTGTTGACTCCATATCCCGTACAATGCTTTTCAAAGATGATTCATTGATTTCAGATACACAGCTATAACAAACAATTCCAATATCAGGTAGGCCTACTGGCAGGTTAAATTTGAATAAATATGATCATCGTTATTAATAGCGAATCACCAACTTCAATAGTTCAGGAAACTGTGCAGCGTTTTGTTACATGATTCAGAGAATTGTTTCGTGTTCATGAACATTGTGTTCATGAATTGTTCAGTACTAGTAGGATAGACTCATATATACTGGCGTAACCATGAGTCAAAAATATATCAATTTCTATGTAGAAAAGTCTATGACAAGGTTCTCATTTGGAACGTCTCTAGAAAGCATTTCTTAAAGGTTTATCAGCTGTTTCGAAATCTTTAACAAAAATCCATAATCTCATTTACTATTTAGTTCTACTTGGAAGGATAGAGTTTCCAATTTCAAATGCAGAAGTACAAAGGGCACACATTCAAATACCCAACCTAGTATCTAAAAGAAATTCCTCCAATCTTGATCAACTTTTGGGCATGAATCGTTCATGAAATGTTGGGCAATTTCACATTGATGAATCAGTTCATGAAGTGTTCATGAACTCTTTGTGACTATTCATGAACTGTTCATGAACCAACAAAAAAATGTTTATGAACTGTTCATGAACTCATGGATTTTTTTCGCAGGGGAATCAATTGGAAAGGGCTCAATAGCTTTGATAACATCTGATAAATAGCTCAACATTTTAGAAAAATTAATGATAAAAATGAAGGAAATAAAAAAATGCATATGCCAGCTTCCCCCAACATTTTCAAAGTTGTCCGCCTTTCTAGCAATGGGTGACGTTGAGCAGAGATAATGGTTGGAAAATAGTTATTATGTAATGTAACATTAAATACATATTTAAAAATTTTTTTTCGATTATCTGGGAGCTGAATCAGCACTTTTCAGGCCTCTGAAACTTGTTATATTTTGCTCAGTAAACTTAATCAGTTTGATTAGAAAAAAGCACGTTCGTTTATGCTTGCTGTACTGCATGACCTACACAAAAATATTTGTTATCACTTAGGCTAAGGAAACTGCTTTGTGGAACTAAATCACAGGAGTGAATATAAGACTACAACCATAAAATAGTGGACTAGTGCTATGCTCATCTGATATCATCCCATTGGAAATGAAATTGCTTTGTGGAATTAAATTTTAAATCACATGAGTGAGTATACTACACTACAACCATAGACAAGTTTACAATAACAGTGGCCTAGTAGTATGCTTACCTAATATCATCCCATTGAAAATGAAATTGCTCTTCAATACAAACAACGTCCTCATCGCATAATTCAATGGTGTCTTTATTATCTGAGAGCTTGTGATTATCATCTACAGAAGCATTACTTTTCCTTCTATTTGTATTGCCTTGCTTAATTGTCGACAAGGGTGTTACACAGGAACCAGTGCTGGATCTAGTAGGCCTATTTTCTTTATCGGCACAATTGACTTTGTTGAAGGATGGTGATAGGATATCTTTGCAATTGTTTTTTGTAAAACATAACTTTTGTTGGCCTTCTTCAGGTAACAGGCTCTCTTTTATTCTACGAGGTCGCTTTTCACGCGTCTCTCCACTATCAACTCTATCTTTCCTTTTCTTAGAACTGTAATAATAACAAATTTTTGATTCATTAAACATTGTTACACACAGTTAGAAATTTGAGCAAATAACAGATTCATAAATCTGAAAGCATGAATGTGATATGTTTATTTCTACTTCTTTTATTCTATAATCAACAAAGGGGATTAACTGACTAATGGCAGAGCAGCCGAACTTTAGATCAGATCAGATCAGATCTGATTGACTGTGGTTCAAATCTCCCAAAGGTCAACTCAGTCTTGACTTTATCTGAAGCCTCAAATGAGTACCATCTAAAGTCCAGTTTACACAAGCATATTTCCTGTGACACATTCCCTTGTGATACATGAAATGCGACCGTGTATATAGCAAAATATGACACATTTTTCTGTGAAACATTTATGTGATGGAAGTATAGTCGGTTACACATTTTGTGACACATTAAATAAGTCACAGGAAATGTTATTGTGTAAACTGGGCTTAAGGATGGAGGATGGAATAGTCCTGAGACAAACCCTGTATAAACATAACCTAACCTAACATAACAAGACCAGAAGATTTGTATAGAATTTTTGAAATTGGGTATCGTAGCTTTTTTAATTATGTCATATTATTTCAGTGAGTTGATATCTGTGCCTTGAATTTTGATACCATCACCTCCATAGATTTGTAACAGGAAAACAAATATATTTGTATCAAATGTTCAAAACTATGGTCATTATCATTTAGATAAGAACAAGACATGAGCCTACATACAAGTGCTGGCACACTCAACTTTCGTTTCCTTGCATAATGAATGTGATGCATTATAAAACAATTATTTAATTTGTTATTATGCCTCGCTAAACTGTAGTTTGTTTTAATAACTCAGATTTTCCATCGACAAATTAGATTTTTGTTCGGAAATGGAATTCCTCATTCTATTCATGAGTAAATGACCCACAAAAACTAAGGGCTGATTTTACATTGCCTTCTGAACATAAAGTTTTTGAACAATCGGTGAAATGACCCACTAGGCTACATGTTTTTCTTCTTATGTACTCAACAAATCAAAACAAAATACACCATAAACTAATGAAGTGACTAGATAACAGCTATTACTGAAGAATTAGTAGAATTTTCTTTAATTTTTAAAGTAATTGAGCAATTTTTTGTAGGAACTAAACAGGGAAGATCACGCACAAATTTCTGCATTAAAAACAAGCGCGGTTTTAGCATTTCATCATAAAGTTTTGGAAATAAATTATTTGAAGCAATATGATATACATTTAAGTATCTAAAACCAACCATAAATTTTTTTAAATTTTATTAACAACATTCCCATCTGACAATATCATAACTACTGAGATATATAGCGCGATAAATCCTGCTGTGCAACAAAGCTTAGTTTATGCAAAATCGTTATGAATCGTACTACATCGGCAGCGTGATAATAAAATGCTTCAGACCTCATTTTTAGACCATTTGCAATTATCTGACCGAGGGAAGATTTAAATTTCAAAACTCCGCATGACACTGGTAATTTATCACACCTAAGGAGTGAACTATCGACCTAAGCATGTCTGATGATTCTCAATGTCAGGCTCAAACTTGATCGTTCAATTTATTTGTATTACAATAATACATACAATGCCTTCAAAGTGGTTTTCTTTCTCAACATTGAAGATGTTGGTGGATCAGGTAATGCAAAATAATGACTTGGTACAGGACTTTTTAGTGAATGTCCCTAAGAAGAAAGAAACATTTTAGTGTTAGAAGTATGAGTTGACTAACAAATTAAAGTTACAAGAAAATGATGTGATGCTTGTCCATCCAAAACATTCAAATTCAAGTGTAAGTGTTGTGGAATCAAATTAGCAAAAGTCTACATAACAGTGATGTAGGTGTCAAATTATTTGCACTATCATTTACTATAATTTGAGAAGTATTAAATTATATTGATCTAGAGGAACTCTGTCATCATCAAATCTTAACCTGTTATAATGACCACCTGCTTGTAATGGCCACGTTAGTAATATCCAAATTTAAGGATTGCAGTTGAACTCGCTTCCTACCTTCCTGTATAATATTTAACATACCACTTTGCTTAATATCCACACTTGAAATTGATTTCTATCTTTATTCTTATGCAAACTTTGATATTTATACATTGCACAATGTCCTACCTTTTCTATGCAACATAGGAGGGATATTAAGCAAATTAGGCAATCGACTCAACCTTGCATAAGGCAAAATGTATATAAATGGTCATGTTCAATGTATCTTATTTACAGGTTTCACTTACATTTGAGCCATAGTAACGTTTGATGTAGTGAAAAATATATCATGCCAGCCCGTGTATGCTAATAAATATTATCATGTGACAAATATACAAGTACAGTTAATCCTAGATTTATAAAATAATTAACAACATTGTAGATATTGAATTTGATTTGTTATTCAACTCAAATAAAAATCCATTTAGTCAGGGTCCGACAAAACCCAGCAACCTAGCAACTAGGTTTCCAGAAGGCTGGCCAAATTTCAGAAGAAAATTCATTTTGATCATTTTTCTCCTCGAATTTAGAGAAATGACAATATTACACGGAGCGTTTTAGATGAAAAGTTCACATAAGTTGTTTGAATAAAATGTTAGGTTTCCGGAAAGATAAAACATTTGTCGATAAAGCTAACAAGATATCCCGATTTTTTCATAAATGGCAATATATAAGCGCTGCTTGTTAAGTACCTCATTATTTGCCAATTTCACTTTCACAGTATGCCTATCTATTATATATATTATCTTACTTTTGAACTGAAAACAGTACATTCATAAATATAATCCTATGTTTACATAAAACTTACCGCAGGTTTATTGTGATAATCTGATTTCTTTTTGATGATGACTATGATAGTTTCACTGCGTAGTCGCAGCCACTCAGTATTTTTATCTGTCATAATAAAGAAATACGTTAATTAGTGTAATATTACAAAATTGAGTAGCATACTGTTAACCATTTGTGCTTAAAGGGTTACTGCCAATCATTATCATTTTGACCATTGTAAAATGTGTTGCCTTCCTAATGTAAACAAGCTAAACATCAGCTTAATCTGTCTCTGGGGTGATACAATAATATAGTTGCTTTTTTAGTTTGATGGTTGTGCAGTCGAATGTGTATAATCTTGAATGTGGTATCCTGTACGTGGGCCTTTACATGAAAAATATCTAAAATTCCTTGTTCACAGGGTCTGTGCATTTTAGATGAATTTCTTGATTAGACAATTTACATAATTGAAAAATCTACAGTATATTCAACTATATAATATGTACAGTAAACAACTAACAGTCAAACCTGTTATAACGGTCACCTCTATAGAGCGGCCACCTGTCTATAGTGGTCACTCTTGCAATGTCTAAATAGTATTTTCTATTGAATCAAACCTGTATATAAAGGCCATCTGTCTATAGTGGTAAAATTATCTACCTCTCGTAGCTGGCTGTTATATACAGGTTTCACTGTATATAATACTGTATATAATATGTAATTGATTTTAAAAACAAGGTGTTCAGTTTCTCATCATATCCTGTTGTAGCAATATACAAATATTAAACCCTTTCTGTGCAATATGGGTTACATGAACATGAGTGTTGCATTACGAGGCACAAAGAAGGAGTAAGGAAATCAAGAGCCGCCACGAGAAGTGATTTGTTAACGCCGTTGGAATGCCCCATAGCAATCGCAGTGTTTATTCAACCCATATTGCACAAGAAAGTGTTTGATTTGATATATAAAAAATAGAAATAGGAATATCTTCTACTGTAGCCTATACGTTTTAAGAAATCCTTCCCTGCGCATGTATGATCATGCATACCGCTCAATATTGTTGTAAATTATCACATGCATAGTTCAATATGTGAAGAGCTTGAATCGTTGGACCATGATTCAAAGCAATGTTCTTGTTAACCCGGGCTATTGGTACCGTTTGTCAAGTAGCCGAGCCATGAAATTCAAATTTTATTTCGAATCACGAATTGAAGAGTGCCTGTGCATTGTTTTATTGATAGTGTTTCGATATTAGGATGTTAATGAAAGTTTCACTTGTTCTAAATTATCATGTAGCATAGGCCTACTGTACACAATTATCCGTCCAGTGGCCCAGTTGATCTCACCTTTGTTATTCCTTTTACCAATCTTAGAAAAGAAATACATAAACATTAACAAATCGGGGTCCGCTAAAGTAATTCTGTTTTCTGGAATCAATGATCTTAAGTTATAAAACAGATGTTTAGAATTTTGCTTCATAAAACTTCACCAGATTCAAAATACTATTCGTTCAAAAAGGTCAAGAAATTGTGGAACCTCGAAATGTTCTCTGAGTTTACTCGGCTGAGTCCTACTTGTGGAATCCTACTACAATTAGACATAACAATATAATGCTTTCATTAAAGCATGGTCATCTATAGAGATATGAATATTATAACACCAAAGGACTGCAATTTATACTACCAATTTGTGTAGGCCTAGTCTTTCTTTAAATGTACAGTTGTTGATAAGTTATTTGTTTAGGCATACCTCCTCCAATGGAATAACAATATCTCTAGTTGGAGAATACAGGAATCGATAACTTAGCAGATAATTATCTAGGAATAAAATCGGAAAGAAATGAAGTCTAGTCTAGTTAACAATAGAGTGAAACCTGTATATTACAACAAACTCTTATAATACGAACTGAAAATATTTATATATTTGTAGACATTCAGCAGTTACAGTTACCCTGCTCAAGTTTGCTAAGTTTTTGAGTTGTATTTTGCAGCCAGTCTTCATATCCAACCGTTTTGTTCAAAAATTAAATTTGAATCAAGTCGAATTAAAATTCATCCTCCAGATCATGACGCTGCAGTCGTCATGGATGCCTTTGATTGACGGTTGTTATTTAATATTAATTATTTTAAGCAGCGAATAAATAGTTGGAGATTATTTTATTTGATGTTTTGCTTGTACCACTAGTTGGTTTACTACTGAAACAATCAGACAACTCGCAGTTGTTGTCTACCGTCCTGAATAGTCCGTCCTCAGTGGGCCTTGGTGACTATTCAATGGTAGCCAACCCGTGCCTCTTGTCTGAAATTGTTAAATAGGCCTACAAACGGATTTAGCATAATGTGATTGCCTACTGGTAAAAGTAAAATAAAATAAATGTAAGGGCCATTTACACTGCAGCAAAATAAGCACGGTACTCGTCAATTAACACATCAAAGGTGTGAAGGTGTCAAGTGGTTTTGGGCACGGGCCAAGGTAAAACACTGTCTAAATGGCTTTTTCAGACATTGAAAAGCGGCACCGTGCCTACTATTTTGATCGGGCCGAGATCATTTCTCGAGGTAGTCTCGGCCAGCTCAGAAAGTGGGCACCGTGCCTTTTTGCAGTAATTATGACGTCATCGCAGAAGTTGCGTCTCTTTACAGTGGAATTCTGAGGTTTTCTAATAAAATCAGTAACAGACTAAAGATTAGTAAGTTAGATAAGCATATTTAGCATATTTTGTTTCGTATTTCTGTAGAAAATTAATGAAGTTTCTGTAGTATAAGGTTTAATTATGCAAATTGTAACTACGAGTGCGGAGCGTAAATTTAGATGTGTATTTTGTTACATAAATACTACTCTAGCGCAGTAGCATGTCCAGGAGGTGAAGACTAACTCAAATGTATATGAATTTTGCTTAATTGAGATAGGAATGTTACAAAAATATAAATATAATACTTGATGAAAAACATAGTGATTTTCAGTTCAACGGAATCCTGACAAGTTATTTACCTTGATTGAATCTCAATTTATCGAATTTCACCGATAAAATCATTAAATAATGAGAAACCTATAATTTAGTTTGTAAGTTTTCAATCTCGGCCCGCTTAAAAATAGGCACAGGCAATCTTGAAAACAGTTTTTAATAAGCTGTGTAAACCCTGAAAAAAAACAGCAAGGGCCGCATTCTTGTTAACACCTCGGGTGTTAATTGACGAGTACCGTGCCTGTTTTGCTGAAGTGTAAATGGCCCTGTAGTCTACTATTTTACTTGCCTACTGGAATTATAATCAAAATGATAAATTGATAATGATATTGGACAAAATGATAGCTTATACCCAATAAAAAATCAAATATTCTTGCTAGAGAGATTAAGGCCTACAGACAAACACAGAGATGGCATTCTATAGCAAACTGTTTAGGCTATTAGGCTATTATTGGTCTACAGAATTCAAATTCTTTAAGTTGAATATTTCTGTTAACATGAGTTTAGAAAACAAAAATATGATATATTCATGAAGACAAAGTTAAACCTGACCTGACAGCAAAGACATTTAAAATTATCTTATTATGTAGCGCAAACATACCTGAATCAATGCAATCTTCAATTAATTGCAAACTTTTTGGTTTAATTCCTTTTAAATCAAGTCGTGACAACAATATTGGCTTCAATGTAGTCAGAATTTCCTATGGTAAATTATAGTAGAAGTGTCAAATTAATGGAACATCATTCTTTGATCGATATCGGATCGTCATTAGAATAGATTGGGGAGGGGTTAAATGAAGTGAGATTATAAGCAATAATTGATATTCATAAGAAAAGCTTGTAGAAATTGATTAATTAACAACACCACTCTAAGACAAGCCCAGGATCGGACAAAATGTTTAGCCTTCTGGAGGCAATTTAACATTTTCTTCTGAATATATTTGTTGAAGCTTGACCAATAAATCATAAAAATATCACTTTATTTCTGACTTTGCTCTAGCCTTCCGGAATTCCTACTTTTGTCGCATTTTATACATATTGTGCTGCCTAATGATTGGTCAGTTCCAAATCAAGATGTGAATGACAGTAGATAAAAGGTGGGGAAATGGAAACTATAAAAACAGGTGGATTATTGTTATAAGACAATAGATTGCAGCTGGCAGGAGGGAGTCGCATGTGGCCTGCAGGTGGCCAAAGTGGTACTCTAACTCTGAAATGATAGATCTGATTTTGTACATGCGCAATCATTTTTAGATAATCATGATACCTTTTAAAACACATGATATCTGTGATACCCAAGGTTTTTTTAAAATCCATCTGTCAATACTATCCAAGGTTATTAAATATCAGTGATACTTCAAGATGAGCTCCCCACCTCACGAGCACCTCGACTGAATGAGGATAATTCAAAGAAACCACGCTTGATACCTGTAGTGACCTCAACGTCTAAAACGCAGTGATCTCAATAGAAGAGCTGAAACACCTAGGTCATTGACAATGAATAACCATAGCAATGAGATCATTTCAGGTCACCCGTTAGATCTAGTATATATAGAGACCCGAATCAGATATTTCATCACTATTCTTACAAAAGTCTTCAAAATGTTGAAAACAGTTTTAATAAAACAATCTAAGCGTAAGCAATCAGCACCTATGAAATCATCACCAAAGAAGAAATACATCAAAGAGTCAGACAGGGCATTACCAACTAAGACCACTGATTCTTTAGAAAGTTTAAATTCAAATTCTGATACACAAGAATCCGATTGTTCATCTCAGTCAAACCTATGGAAGGTTAGTTGTCGAGCGATGTGTCTCCAGTGGACCTATATGGACCTGAAATCCAACAATGGCAAACAATGGATTTCGTTGTTGATGATGATGATAATGATGATGATGAGCTAGTCTTGGCCGCCGATGAAGCTGAACAGAGGGCCAGAGGGGCAGTGCCCTAAAAGAGGAAGAAGAACCAGAGGCAGACTATTTTTCAAGTGGTTCAAAGAAGACTGGTTTCCAAGGACGGAAAAGTAAAGAGCAGACTTTAAGATGTTATGGATGTGGTGGAGAGGGTCATGTAAAGAGGGAATGTCCTATTTACCTGAACAAGAAGAAAGAAGATCAAACTGGAGGTGCTTCTTATTCCAATTATGTCAGTCAGCCTAAATCAAATGTGAGCTTTATTTCATCTTCTATAAAGACTGTAAAGCCGATAGTTGTCATGGATTCTGGAGCCTCTAGACACATGTCAGGGCAGAAGGAGCTTTTTAGCAAAATTCAAAATATTGATGTACCTGAGAACGTTATTTCAGGTGATGGCTCAATACTACTTGGTACTGCTATAGGAACAATATCATTACAGCTTATTGATAATGAAGGGCACCAGCGTCCTGCTACCATGAGCAACTGTTTGTATGTTCAGAAGATGAAATATACATTATTCTCGGTTCGAGCAGCCACAGCAGATGGTATGAAAACAATCACACTTGGACAGGACAGAGCGTGGGTCAATGACCATGATGGCAATATACTTGCAAATGGATCGGCTGATGCAGGAGTTTACACGTTAAATTGTGATTTTAATAAAAACACGGAGACAATTAAAAAGGTATCAAGTACTGCTCTCACATCTATTGACTTGTGGCACCAACACTTTGGGCATTTAGGAGAGCAAAATCTTAAAAAATTGAAAGCAAAAGATATGGTTAGCGGCATGGACATAGACAACAGCAGCTTGTCATTCTGTGAACCTTGTGTTGAGGGTAAATCTCATCAACTGCCTTATCCTTTACGTTCAGATACACGCGCATCGCGTCAACTAGAACTAATTCACCCTGATGTGTGTGGTCCTATCACCCCTCAATCAAATGGTGGCCATAAGTACTTTGTAACCTTCACAGATGATTTCACTCGTTTTTCCTGGGTTAGATTCCTGCAACATAAATCAGAGGTGTTTAACAAGTTTAAGGAGCTGGTTAAAATGTTAGAAAGGTCAACTGGATTGAAGGTAGAGCGTGCAACAGGTTTACAAGTGATTAGTATTCGATCTGACAGAGGTGGTGAATATCTCTCCAAAGAATTTAAGGATTTCCTTCAGAAACAGGGAATCCAACATCAACTATCAACGGCAGATGGAAGTCCACAAAACTGAGTCGCAGAAAGGTTAACTCAAACCTTGGTAGAAAAGGTGCGTGCCATTCTTGGAAATTCTGGATTGGCAAAGAAATGGTGGGCAGAAGCTATTGCAAACGCAACATACCTAAAAAACAGAAGTCCTACCATATCTCTTGATAATCAAACACCATATGAAGCCTGGTGGGGAACAAAGCCTTCTGTAAAACACTTGAGAGTATTTGGTTGTATTTGTTATGCTCATATTACAAAAAAAACAACGAAAGAAATTAGACAAGAAGACTGAAAAATGTATATTTTTTGGGTAAAGTACTTGCTCAAAAGCATATCGCCTCTGGAGTTTGGATCGTCGGATGCTGATCGTCAGAAGAGATGTTATCTTTAATGAATTTAACTTTCATGGTCAAAGAGCATCAGAGGAAGATCAGACAAGTGCTGAGACACTGCATGTCACTGCTGACGAGGAAGAAGATGAAGAAGAACAGTTACCCGTTGAAGACCACAGCGAGGGGAACTTACAGAACAATGATGCCATCAAGGAACCAGTTCAACGACGTTCAGACCGCACAACTCAAGGTGTTAGTCCTGATAGATATGGTGAATGGGTAAATGCCTCAAGTACATTAACTGACATCCAGGTCGATGAACCTAAGACTTGAAAGCAAGCTATCAATTCTGGGTCAAAAGAGTACTGGCAGGCAGCCGCACAAAAGGAGTATAATTCACTATTGGAGCATCAAACTTGGGAGTTAGTGTTACCGCCAAAAGACACCGCCATAGGGAGTCGATGGGTGTTCAAAGTCAAGCATGATGAAGTGGGAAACATTGAAAGATATAAAGCACGTCTGGTTGCACAAGGCTACAATCAAGTATTTGGAGAAGATTGCTTCCAAGTGTTTGCTCCTGTTGTTCGTTGGGAATCAAATCGCACTCTGGTCAGTATGGCAGTACAGTACGACATGGAACTTCACCAAATGGATGTGGAAACAGCCTTTTTAAATGGCCAAATTGATGAAGAAATATTCATGAAGCAACCAGATGGCTTTGTTAAACCTGGAGAAGAAAACCTTGTGTGCAAGTTGAAGCGATCGCTCTATGGCTTAAAGCAATCACCTCGATGTTGGAACGAAGTTCTACATAACCAACTTACAAACATGCAATTTGTTCAGTCTTCAGCAGATCCGTGTATCTACATTGGAAAAGTTAATGGTGATTTGGTATTTCTCGCTGTTTATGTTGATGATATCATCATTGCATCAAAGAAATCATCAGTAATAATCAAAGCCAAGGATTTATTAAAAAAGAAATTCACAGTAAAAGATATGGGACACCTTCATTACTTCTTAGGTGTCAAAGTTCACCAATCTAATGGTGCTGTATGGATTGGACAAGAAAAATACGCCAACAATGTTCTTGAAAGATTCAAAATGGAAAATTGTCATCCAGTAGCTACCCCTATGGAGACAACGGCTAAACCAAAGAAAGCAACAGAGGATGATGAAAAATTTGATGTCAAAACGTACCAGTCAGCCATCGGGAGTTTGATGTATCTTGCTGCTGGAACAAGACCCGATTTATCACAAAGTGTACATAAGCTGGCACAATATTCCTCTAATCCTACAACTGGTCATTGGACAATGGTAAAGCGCATTTTTCGTTACATCCAAGGTACAAAACAACTAGGCATACTTCACAAGTTGGAAGGAAACTCAAATTTAATTGCATACTCTGATGCTGATTTCGCAGGAGATTTGGATGACAGGAAATCAACCTCCGGGTATGTTTTGCTGAAGAACGGTGGTGCTATCTCATGGAAAAGTAAGAAGCAAACCTGTGTTGCACAGTCTACCGCAGAAGCAGAGTACATGGCTGTTTATTTTACTGTTCAGGAGTGTGTGTGGCTTTGTCGTTTGCTAGAAGATTTGCATGAAAAACAGAATAAAGCCACAGTAGTATTCGAAGACAATCAATCAACTATCAAAATATCAAGTGATCCGGTTAACCATCCCAAAATCAAACATGTTGCTACCAAGTATCATTTCACGAGAGAAAAGCAAGAAAAAGGAGAAATTGATATAGTGTATTGCAACACGAAAGACATGATTGTTGATAACCTTACAAAACCGATTCCTGCACAGCAGTTCGAGATCTTACGTGAACAATATGGCTTAACAAAAACAAACAATTAAGAAGGAGTGATGAAACACCTATTGTATAATTGCGTGTTATAGTTATAATGGTGACAATTAGTTTATTGCACATGCTCAGTAGTGTTCATGGCATGTGCTCTTGTCTTTTTAGCTTTAGACTTTTACTTTTGATGTCCGCCATGTTGGCTAAATGTCTTATGTTTACTCATCAATAACTAACGTTGTTTTATTACAAACAAGTCTATTTCATCAGGACCCTCTAGCCACGTAGAGGAAATTGATTCGTAACAATGCAACAAATCAGGCAATGTGACTAAAATGATCGTCATGACCTTGTAGTGGGGCAGCTAAGGGAAATCTTATCGCAAATTGTGATACGAATATAAATTTTGTATCAAACGAAAGATAATCGTTTATACTTCAAATAGAGCCCGTGACCCACCCAGATTCAGCCTGAGTGCCGAGAAAATGGCACCAAAAGTTTGGTTCCACCTACGTCTGTCTTGCTAAAAAATTGCGAATGTGGTGAAATATTTTTGAGTAGAATATACATAATTGTTATTTTTATTATTGTAATGCCATTATCAAGACTCCCACATTCGTTCTACAACAAAATTTTGTTGTTATCTATGGTATTGCGCAATTCTACAATTTGCGCATGCGCATAGTCAATTTCTGAATTACAGAAATTTAGCCTTAATAAGGCCTATTAAATGAATTATTGCTGCTAAACTAGCTAAGGAGGCTATAGAAACAGTTTCATATACATAAGCAAGGTATTTTTACTATGTTTTATCATTTTTATGAAGATGACTATAAAACATTTAGGATCAGTTTCATAATTATATAGTGCTATATACTTGGTTTGATTTACGCTATATAAACTATATAAGTTAAGAAAAAACATTTTAAAATGATGTCCTTACTAGCAAAAATTCTGAAATTCTGAAATTTGTACTGCGCATGCGCCTATTTATCATATTGCGTAATGATATAGATTTACACAAAATATTTCTGTAGAACGAAAGTGGAAGTTTTAATTATAGCATTATAATAATAAAAATAACAATTATGTGTATTCTATTCAAAAATATTTCACAACATTCGCAATTTGTAGGTGGAACCAATCTTTGGATGCAATTTTCTCGGCACTCAGACAGAATCTGGGTGGGGTCACGGTCTCTATTTGAAGTATAAACGATTATCTTTCGTTTGATACTAAATTTATACTCGTATCACAATTTGCGGTATATTGCTGATTTTGAACCTTTATCTGCCCCACTATTGGTCACATGTACTCTAGAGCTACATAAGAAAAATCGATTTGTAACAATACAACGATTGGATCTTTACTTGTATTCTATAATCACACCAAGGAGATTAAAATCAAACAATCTATATGATCACATGGACCCTCTAGCCACGTAGAGAAAATGGATTTATAACAATGCAACAAATCACGTAATTTGAGACTACAATGAACGACATGACCTTGGCTACATGTACTCTCTATAGCCACGTCGATAAATTCAACACTCTATAAAAGACGTCTAATGTAGGTCTGTTAGTATTCATGGCTCATTATTGACCAATACTCCAAAGACTGATTCAGGTGAGATAGACAAGAGACGTAGACAGTAAACAAAACAGTTTTGTAAATCGTAGGTTTAATAGACAAAAGATCAAAGGCTAATACTCCCTTTTATATTATTTCTTTGTTAACAAGGATTATTTTCAATACACAGACATCGATGATGTATATGAACACTATAATGTCAGTGATTTGGAATTTAATGAGGAAGCCGTTGCAAGATTTATAAAAAAGCAATTCCCATTTCATACTAGAAGTTCAAAAGATAATTTAAAATACTTTCAGCAACAATTGAGATATTCTTTAAAAAAGATCTAATCCTGCCTTTGTTAGTAGAAGAAAATAATCCTTTTTAACAAAGACATAACATAATCCCTTGTATTAGCCTTTGATCTTTTGTCTATTAAACCTACGATTTACAAAACTGTTTTTTTTCCTATCTACGTCTCTTGTCTATCTCACCTGAATCAGTCTTTGGAGTGTTTGTATATAACTGTTGTTAGACCCAGGCGATGGGGTGATTTCTGACTCAATAAGAGTTCTTCAACGGTCTGACATTCCCATGCATTTAAATGATATTCAGATCTAGTCTTCAGTTTTGATGATTCAATGTCGACTAGTGATTTTCCAGTTAGTATGGCCCTCTGTTCAGCTTCATTGGCGGCCAAGACTAGCTCATCATCATCATCATCATCATCATCATCATCAATGAAATCCATTATTTGCCATTGTTGGATTTCAGGTCCATATAGGTCCACTGGAGACACATCGCTCGACTGTTATACCTGCCATAGGCTTGACTGAGATGAACAATCGGATTCTTGTGTATCAGAATTTGAATTTAAACTTTCTAAAGAATCAGTGGTCTTAGTTGGTAATGTCCTGTCTGACTCTTTGATGTGTTTTTTCTTTGGTGATGATTTCGTAGGTGCTGATTGCTTACGCTTAGATTGTTTATTAAAACTGTTTTCAACATTTTGAAGACTTTGTAAGAATAGTGATGAGATATCTGATTCGGGTCTCTATATATACTAGATCTAACGGGTGACCTGAAATGATCTCATTGCTATGGTTATTCATTGTCAATGACCTAGGTGTTTCAGCTCTTCTATTGAGATCACTACGTTTTAGACGTTGAGGTCACTACAGCTATCAAGCGTGGTTTCTTTGAATTATCCTCATTCAGTCGAGATGCTTGACTGATCTATAAGTCCCGCTTTGATATACCGCAATTTGACGAGCGGTAAGCGGGACTTATTCCCTTCGTACAGCGTTGTGCAGGATTCTGCACAACGGCATTCTGTTTGATCGTATTGTTCTGACAAATTATCACGCATTTGATGTACGCGGAAAGACGGGGTTCAACATTACGTAAATTAATGAAAGATGCAACATGCAAGCCAAAATAAAATGAATTAAATCTATATGGAAACTTATGGTTATTAAATCAAGTCGATTAACTGATTGCTGTCAAAAATTACAAACTTATTTCAACATAATCATTCAAAATACAGATGGCGAAATTATCTGTAAATGTTTTTACCCTTCAGGATTGTTTAAGATTGTATCATTGTGAATGCTTTGGGTTACCATCAAAAATTCAGCAGTTCCATGTCGTGTACAAGAGCAAGGGAAAGATTTATTCAGAATATAGCAACATTCAAGTGTAGTGTTTATCATTTTCACAATGAATCATATTTCAATCTGCATTTCGATCTCCAACGAGTGCTCAAAAAGTTTGCAGTAAACAGCAGCGTTCGCTAAATCAATGACTCGCCAGAATCAGTAAGTTAGAATAATAAAATCAGTTTTCCAGTTTAATTAGCTCCAATACACTGAAATATATATACAACAAGTGACTCAAGCCACTATTTCTGTCAAATATTTTAGCATCTTTTAAAATTTCAGGCTTATATATTTTACGATTCGTTCGCTGTTGACTGTTGACACCCTGGAATACTCAAATAAAACTACGTCATCATTTTGTTGGCGGTTTCCTTGTTTTCTAAAACAATAGAATTGCCAAAGGACACAAGTCTCACTTACCAACATATCAATTTCGTCAAAGTAAAAGTGAGACTTGAGCAAGTCAATTGAGATGCTCGTGAGGTGCGGAGCTCATCTTGAAGTATCACTGATATTTAATAATCTTGGATAGTATTGACAGATGAATTTTAAAAAAACCTTGGGTATCACAGATATCATGTGTTTTGAAAGGTATCATGATTATCTAAAAAATGATTGCACATGTACAAAATCATATCTATCATTTCAGAGCTAGCCCATTAGAGTAGGCCTACCACTTTGGCCACCTGCAAGCCACATGCGACTCCCTCCTGCCAGCTGCAATCTATTGTCTTATAGCAATAAACCACCTGTTTTTATAGTTTTCATTTTCCCACCTTTTATCTACTAATGACAGAGCAATCAGGTATTGTCATTGTTATTTACAGAATATGAAATATTTTACTATTTCTATTCCTATTCTGATCTTTTATTGTTTTGATTTTGTTAGTTTCAGGCTAGCCTCATTCCATCACGGCCCTCATTTTCGTGCGGTGCTCCAGTGAGGGCATAATAAAACTGAAGGTTAAAAAGTGTGTCAGAAACCAAAACTATGGTGGTAACCAAAAAATTATTAAAAATTCTCTCGATACTATTATCCAAGGTAAAAATAAAAATGATGATAAAAATAGAATGTAGGCCTACCTTGGTAAGCAAATCAGATACAGCTTGCGTTCCAATAGTCTTTGGAGAGCATCTAACTTTCACGGAAACTGCAATTCTATTGCCAAGCTATGAATAAAAGTGAACAGACAACTGCTTTATAAAATTATTGCAACCCTGTAACTTAGTAAATAGAGCCAAATGAAAAGGCTACTTAATTGTCTGGCTAAGTAAAAGAGAATGATGTGAGTAGGTTAGAAGTGGACTGGATACTAGGCTATACTGATCCAAAATTATAAAAGTTCTGGATTTCTATAACAAATTTAGAAAATCTAGCCTCATTATTGTGTAAGACGATCACACTGGTATAAACTAAATACTGCTAATGTTCAGTTCAGATGTATATTGGATTTTCAAAACATTTGGAATACTGTACATGTGTCTGCTTCTGTGTAGACTCGGTCAGAGTGTCAGATGCCACTTTTCAAAAATGGCACCTTTAACGAGATCTTAGGGGCAGCCACAGAACACTATTCGAAAATAAAAAGTTGTAAATGGGGTTTCCAAAAAAAATATATTTCATAGGTGGCTCGAGAGGCTTGAAATTTTTCTCGCGGCGGCTCTGCCTTACTCTGCAGACTGGGTCAGATGATGGAATAATCAACACTTAAACATTTTCATAACGTTTCAATTTCCTGTTCAAATGTAAGAGATAAGAATTTGAATAGCATAATTGCTCTTGTCTACAATCTTAATGTTTATAACTATTGATTTCTAACTTCTTCAAGTTTTGGGTAGGCCTATATCCCTACCATAGTTAGCCTGCGCGCAGACCCAAATCTTTTTTTTATGATTATTAGGGTCTGCGTAATATGGACAGAAAGCTTGCGCTGGGCGGAAGTTGGAGGGAGTGGCGGAGCGTCATTACACTTTAACTCCTGCTGTTCAGCGTTGTTCAACTACAGACGGCGTCACAAACAGCATTTCTGCAAGTCCGATTTTCGTAAATAACAAAACTTTTCACAATCAAAATTAACACTTATTATTTACGAAATAAGATGAGTTGATTCATAACCACGTTCAAATGATTTATACCAACTTAATACAACGTACTATTTCTGTTCAATATGAAGTGATCTAAGTTGTCCAATGTTTTTAATGCATTTGTTTTTGACAAAGAAACTCGAAAATTGACATTGGTAATAAAACATGATGAGAATTAGTCTTTCGTAAAGAAATATTTTTGTAATACATTGCCATGGCGCAGCAAAAAAGATTCAGAGATTAAATCATTCCATATCTAATAAAACGATTTGTTCTTTCGATATTACCCATGACAAATTGGGTTTTACGACGAACACAAACACAATCCAAATGAATTTCAGTATCTTAAAATCAAGTCTTTGTTGGCCGAAGCTGCATGCAAAATGATTTTATCGAAGAAGAACGACGTTTTATTATTCGGCTTGCGTGTAGCATACTTGAAAAGGAATGCGTCAATAACTTATATTTATTAACCAATCATGTTCTAGTTCTAGTTTTGGAGAACTCGCTAGCGATTGGCTGATGAACAATAGACAAACAATAGATTTCTCACTTTTCTGCCACTCCCCCTAATTCAGTCCAGCGCAAGCTTCTGTCGATATTACGCAGACCCTACTAATCATAAAAAAAGACTTGGGTGTGCACGCAGGCTATACCATAGTGGATTTCATGTAGGCTATGTTAGGCCTAGGTTATACAGCGTGCCAGCAGCGCACCGCGCCAAGGGTGTCGTGGCTCGGTGCTGGCGCGCTGATTTCAGGTTTCAAATCATACAGCGTGCCATGACAGCGTGCTATAATTTGGTGCATTTTATATGGGGCATGAGATTATTTTCTTGAGCGCCAAAATTCAACATGGCTGGCGTGAGTAGGAGTGTTTTGTATATGAAGTCATTGCTTTTATCAAATAATTTAAATAAACGTAGGAGAGATATGTTGATGTCAACTTTAAGTTATCAAATTGATAAGAATGCCGACTTCTAACATGAAAGAGGGCGATTCTTGCGCACGTTTTGCTTTTATATGGTGAATTTTGCGCCAAAATTTATAAATTATTGGTAATTTATTAAAAATAACGCATAAATAGTTATGGCAATTCCTTTCAGTTGTGCAATCATTACATCGTGAGCTTATTGCTTGGATTTACGACATTCAACTCAACACCATCTTTAATTTTAAATTCATCACCATGGCAATCGATTCTAGAACGAGGCGATTCATTTTATTTTAAATACACAACCCCCAGGTTTATCTAAAAATAGCGTTCCCGGTTATGTCTGGAAACATAGCACGGCTTGGCTCGCTCAAAAACAGCGAGCCAGAGCATTTGGAGCGAGCCAGTATCAAGGCACTGAGCCGATCCAAGTCAGACGAGCGCGCCAAGAGAGTGCTTGAAAAAAATGCTGGTGCGGTGCGCTGCTGGCACGCTGTATAACCTAGGCCTTACGCCGGATATATCATCATGATAGATTAGCCTAGCTATAGGGTGGGCTGTATAGGCCTATCAAAAACCTAAAAAAATTAAAACTTAACAATTATGAAAATAAAAACTGTAGACAAGAGCATATGCTTTTCAGATTCTTATCTGTTACATTGAACAGGAAATTGAAACGTTACTGCGTCTATGCGACGACTATGCTATTCAAATTCATATATCATCATTGTCTAGAAGTAGATGATCTGATTCTTTATTCCTTGACCCTTGTTATAATCCAAACCCACAACACACCCTGTAATAAATATTTTACGTACAATCTAATCATGATAATTTACAAAAAATAGGCGCCTTTTTCAAGGCATTTATATAACACTTCTTACTTTCAATAAAAGTGTCTTTCGTATGGCTCCGTGGTCAATCTCCATGGGAAATCATACTCAGTATCTATATAGATATATGAAAATACAGGTTATTAGGCGATTAAAGTTGAAACGAGTCGAGTAAAAGTAAAAGTAAATTAGCATTGAAAATTGATTCAGAGAAGCGCCAATATTGTGTTTCCCGCTTCTGTGCCGCCATTATTTAAACTGTGTGATTAAAATAATTAATGCAAAGGGGGTGGAGCATAGAGCCTCGTAAAAAAGCAATATAGATTTTGAGAAATTTATTAAAAAGAGGATGGAATATTGTCAAAGTTTATAGAAATTCAAGAAAGTCACTCGAACTTGAAAAACGGCATTGTATCATTTGGATTTGATGATAACATGTCTATCATTTATACACCCGAATAGCAATGCATTAAAATTGGATTACATTTTCATGTACCCCCTGTCAATAGGCTGACGCAGTAAAATTACAGTGTCAAACAAAGCACCTGGAAGAATGCCTTTCTTAATTGCATTTGGTTATGTCGATTTGTTTCATTCTTTTCGCTATTGGCATTTGCAAACTCTCATGACTAAGAACACGGTAAGAATATACAGATATAAATGCGCTAATGGTCTTACTTCATTGTAAGCTTTTAACTAGAAATATATCATCTAATCTCCGGCATTGTGCACCGTTTCCAATAGTGATAAGTTATTTACGCGTCTGTGTCCCCGAAACAAAGAGGGTCCTTCATCCACGTGTGGTCTGGAGTCTGGACTCATGGCCGTAGCCTAAAACGTAATCCTTCTTATTGTATTTTGAGTGTTCGCTATATTATAATCCAGAAGTTTCACTAGAAATTATGTTTATTACCTTGTTAATATTCTGAATCCTTCGTGGGCATCGATGCAAGGCAGCAAGGCCCGATGCTAAGTTAAGTAGATATATAGGTTTATGAAACATTAGCAGTTCACGGACCAAATGTATTGTTGACATTATTGT